>WNWK01006882.1:0-100329 GCA_009830355.1 Cherax destructor | reverse complement strand
AATGAGATATATAACAGTAGATGCAGCTTTGCCAAGTTCACTCTCCATGTTTTCAGTCCCTTTGTGAGTCTTTGTTTGGTATGGGCCAAAAGCTTGCAGATAACCAGAAGGGGTGTTTTGACACCATATTTTGTAGCCAAAACATGTAGGTTTGTTACGAATTGACTGCTTACAGCCATAGCTTTCCAAAATATTTCACCATTGCATTATCATGTGAAATATTTTGTGAAGGATGAAGTGTTCCATAAACTTCTTTTGGAGGTGTGTGGTCAGAGGATGCAGTTTAGTGTATACCTGAGTATACCTGGAGAACCTCGTGGCCCAGTCTGGGACCAGGCCTCTTGTGTCTAGGTTGTGAGTTGCATTGAAATGAAGGCATTTCTTATGGATTGGTTGTATACATCAGGGTCATGCGACCATTACATAGATTTGCTGGGCAATGAATTGTAACCAGAAGCAATGAAATGACCAGGAAAACTTTTAGTTAACTTAGCTACACAAACATCAGGCCAATTTTCATCAAACAGTACTTTGTCATTTGCTCTTTGTGTGTCCAAGGATTTCTTCATTAAAGAAAAGCTCAAAGAGTTCAACTACACTAAAGTCCCTATACTTGCTGAAGTCTGCTTCAGGGAAAATTCTGGTACATGCTTGTGTTTTTATTTTTCCTCCATTTTATCTTTGTAGAAGTTTGTCACCTTACGTATCTTCCTTTTGGATTCTTCACTTGCATCCTCCGGTTGTTCTACACTTGATTTTTCTTCATCATGACGAGAGGCTCGAAACTCAGCAGGGGCTAATAACTGATTTCCAGATAGGCTTTCAAGGTGAAAGACATTTCCTTCATCTTCCGCACCCAAATCTTCATCAGTCAGGCTGCTCACATCTGGGGGCTCAATGTAGAGATCTTCAGCTTCCTCCAGCTCATCTAGAAGGTCTAAGGCTTCATTCACAGTTAATGTTTTTTTGCCTGAAGAGAGAAAACAATTGTCAAAAAATACTGAAGCCCCACACACATGAATGTCAATAACTGTACATATTCGTATACGTGTACTCCTAAGGTAACCATATGGTTACCAAAAATATAAACCTGAATAGGTACTACTTGAAATTAAAAATTTTACATGAAACTTTTGCAGTAAATAATACATATGTAGCCCTATTCTATGTCACAATAGGATGGAATTTATAAAGGACAATTATATTCCTACCTCACCTCCAACAACGTACTCAACCACTGTCAATTTGGATTCAGGCCTAATAAAAATACAAATGATGCCATTATGCACATGTTAGAAATCATTTACACCGCTCTTGAGAAAAAAGAAATCCCAGTGGGAATCTTCATTGATTTACGTAAAGCTTTTGATACAGTTGACCATGATCTGTTACACTTAAAATTATCGCACTATGGTATAAGAGGACACTCCTAAACTACCTAAAATCATACCTTAGCAACAGAAATCAATATGTGTACACAAATGGAGCTAGCTCCACCGCGCAAACTATTACCGTAGGTGTCCCACAGGGAAGTGTTCTTGGCCACTACTCTTTCTCATTTACATTAACGACCTACCAAATGCATCTCAACTACTCAAACCCATACTTTTTGCAGATGACACTACATACGTTATCTCTCACCCAAGCCCAGACACACTAGCCAACACTGCAAATACTGAATTGCAGAAAATATCTACCTGGATGATGACCAACAAACTTACTCTCAATATTGATAAAACCTATTTTATCCAGTTTGGGAACAGAGCTACAAACGCACCACTTAACATAATGATAAACGGGTCCCCTATCGCAAAACTCACAGAGGGAAAATTTTAGGAATCCATCTTGACAGTGGCCTTAAATTTCAGACACATATACAACAAATCTCCAAGAAAGTCTCAAAGACCGTGGGAATACTATCCAAGATACGGTACTATGTTCCACAACCAGCTCTCCTTACCCTATATCCCTCACTCATTTACCCCTACCTCACCTATGGAATCTGCATGGGGCTCTACATCAATAACTCATCTCAGACCACTAATAACTCAACAAAAGGCAGCAGTTAGAATGATAACAAATTCTCACTCCAGGCAACATACTCCACCAATATTCAAAAACCTAAACTTACTCACCATACAAGACATCCATACTTTTTACTGTGCCTATTACATACATAGAACACTCTATGCAGATATTAACCCACCACTCAAACTTCTCCTTACTAATTTTAACAGGACACATGACCATAACACTAGACACAGATCACTCCTCGATGTTCCTTGTGTCCACCTAACACTATGTAAAAACTCAATGCATATAAAAGGCACGAAAATTTGGAATTCATTACCTATCATTGCCAAAGAAACCCTACCTGTACCCCAATTCAAAACGATGCTAAAAACCACCTTCTCACCCAAAGCTAATTGCTCCATATCAAACATTCCCAGCAAAGTAGAATAATCACTTAACGTAAAACCTGACTAATCAATTCAATGTAATGTATGAATGAACGAATGAATGAATGTAAAACCTGTTATGAATAATACATACTTAGCTAATTATTCCCACAACACTTACATTATAATGACCACGTAAACTAACTGCAATGCAATTAATTGTTTTAAATTGTTATCTCACTCAATTAGTTGCATTGCTACAATAAATTGCTACAATTAATTGATATGTTCAACTTATATTCAAACTTTATAACTTGGATATGCAACTTTACTTATTTTATAAATTATCAACCATAACTTTTTATTATTTTATTATTATTATTGCTTTAATTTGTTTAATCTGATTTAATTAATTTTATAATGAAGACAAAAGTACAAAACTGTTTAAAAATGTCATGTCTAAACTATGTTCAAATTTCATAGCTTAAATACTCACCTTTACTCATTGTATACTATCTACAAAAATTCTTACAATTTAGTTTTAAGTTAATTTTAAGTCTGCCCAAAATGCCCTGCATACTAGGGGCTTTTGGCATGTACACCTCATGTAATCTCAATACCCAAATGTAATTCTTTGTATCATGTCCAAATAAAAATATTATTATTATTATTATTATATTCAAGGCTCACCTCTTTGCACTTGCCATTCTTGCCACCACCAAAACAGAGATACTCGTAGAGAAGAGTGTCCGCACTCAGTAACTGTAGCTCAGAAACTGAGTTCACTGCCTGGCTTGAGAGCAGGAGGAGTCACACACTTTTTGGAACCTGTTATAGCCTGTTTCTTATAAAAGTTTTGTTGCCAAGCTGAAAGGAAAACACATTTAATTATAACCATATGGTCATCTTAGGAGATAAAGGGTTCATGGACTAATAGGATAGCAGGTAGCCAAGTGATCGTGGCGGTTGTAGATGAAATTGTTTTGCCTGATTGTAACAATAATGGATAATTTTGTAACCAATTAACTTGGTCTTTTATTTAAGAGCTGGCTACCACTTAGACAGTAAAAATCTAATTGATGACTGCATTCCAAGTACCTTTCAGGTAGAGTAGATAGACAATGGCATAAGCCAAATGGTAATTCAAAGACACAAAAATGGGGATGTTTTTATAATTTTCTAGGCTTGATGAAGCTTCAGTGGTTGGTAAAGCCTCACTTAGTTAAACATTGTAAAATAAAGGTCTTCTCTGCCTACTTACCATGACCTCTGAGATAGCATGTTTTTATTATTGCCCTGTGCTTTGTGTTCAATCAGGTCCCAGCACCCTACAATCTGCCATCTACTATCCCACATTGGATTGCAATTTTTTTTAAATTAACAAAGTTTCATAGCTAATGATCTGGGGCAGCTATAGGCATTTTTATAGGAGGGTGAGAAGTTAGTAGTAATCTGATTAGAACAAACAAACAAACAAACAAACAAATTTTATTTCATTGCAGATTACATGGGTATCGGTAGTTACAATGTAAATTGAGTGCAAGGAGAGCCACTGACATGCCAATGCATTAGGGGCAGCTTATTCTAGTCCTTAAAAACTATGTACTTAAAATTAGAGAAATTTATTGAGTTTATTCTAGTTAAAAATTATTTTCAAAATTACAATATGATGAAATTTTACTGTTTAAATTATTATATAATGATATTAGATATTAGATTGTACAGGTGTTAAGATTCTTGAATGATAATATGGAATTGAGATTATCTTAAGGAAAATAACATTGAGCATTTTTGACATTAACTTATAATATGAGTAGGGGTAACATAATAGTAACATATTATTAAAAATTGAGATTATCGTATAGGAAAGTAACAATGAGCATTTTTCAAAGTAGTTTATAGTATGATCATTTAGTTTTGGGTGAGTAGGTGGTTTTGAGTTGAGTCTTAAATTGATTTTCAGACAAGATTATCTTAATATTTACTGGTAATGAATTCCAGATTCTGGGGCCCTTTATGTGCATAGAATTTTTACATAGGTTGATATGAACACGGGTATATCAAAAAGTGATCTGTGTCTTGTGTTGTGGTCATGGGTCCTATTAAAGTTGGTGAGGAGAGTTTTGAGCAGTGGATTTATATTAGAGTGTAAAGTTTTATATATGTAGTAGGCACAAGAGTAAGTATGAATGTTCTTTACGGTGAGTAGTTTGAGACTTTTGAATATTGGTGGAGTATGCTGTCTAGAGTGGGAATTTGTTATCATTCTGACTGCGGCCTTTTGTTGTGTTATGAGTGGTCTAAGGTGATTTAACGTTGTTGATCCCCATGCACAGATTCCATAGGTGAGATACGGGTAGATAAGTGAATGATATAGTGCAAGGAGAGCTGATTGAGGTACATAATAGCGTATCTTTGATAATATGCCTACTGTCTTCGAGATTTTCTTGGAAATTTGTTGTATATGTGTTTGGAATTTAAGGCTACTGTCAAGGTGGATTCCTAGGAATTTTCCCTCTGTGAGTCTTGTGATGGGTGTACCATTGAGTGTTATGTTAAGTGGAACATTTGTGGCTTTGCTTCCAAACTGTATGAAGTAGGTCTTGTCAGTATTGAGAGTAAGCTTGTTAGTCGTCATCCATGTTGATATTTTCTGTAATTCGGCATTAACAGTGTTGGCCAGTATAACTGGATTTGGGTGAGAGAAGACATATGTTGTGTCATCTGCAAATAAAATGGGTTTGAGTAGTTGTGATGCATTCGGTAGGTCATTTATGTAAATGAGGAATAGGAGTGGCCCCAGGACACTTCCTTGAGGACTCCGACTGTAATTTGTTGTGTGGAAGAGTTCGCTCCATTTGTGTACACATATTGGCTTCTGTTGGTGAGGTATGACTTTAGGTAGTTGAGTGGGTGCCCCTTATACCATAGTGTGCTAATTTTGTGAGCAGTAAATCATGGTCGACTGTATCAAAAGCTTTGCGTAGATCAATGAAGATTCCCAGTGGGACTTCTTTTTTCTCAAGTGCTGTATATATTAACTCCAACATGTGCGTAATAGCATCGTTTGTGCTCTTGTTTGTCCTGAATCCAAATTGACAGTGGTTGAGTACATTGTGTGAGACGAGGTAGGAATAGATTTGTCTATGAATTAGTTTTTCGAAGATTTTAGAAAGCAATGGTAAATTAGAAATTGGTCTATAATTATTCAGGTCTGTTTGATCACCTCCTTTGTGGATCGGGGTGACCCTAGCTATTTTGAGAATTGATGGAAAGGTAGAGGCTTCAATGGATTTATTGAATAGTATTGCTATAATTGGTGACAGAAGAGGGGGCTAGGGGACCTGTCTTGAAGGAGCATTTTTATTAGTACAGTAGAACCCCTATATCTGCAGATTCAGTTTCTGTGGTTTCAATTATCTGCAGTTTACCATGGCCCAGAAATAACTCTTAATTTTGCTTAATAATGGCAACAAAGCACAAAGTAGTGATGTTGGCAGTTCATCAAAGCCTAAGAGAAACAGTGAGGTGCTTCCCGTCAGTGAAAAAGTGCTAATATTCAACTTCTTATGCTTAATTTATCAGGTAAACTTTATCATAGGCATGTATGTAAATGAAAAATGGTCTTAAAACATATCAACTGTAGATACAGGGGAACTACTGTATTTTTATTTGTTTACCCATCTTTATATCGCTTTCCCCTTAGCACTGCCACTGATGATGAGATTTTCTTTTTACAGATGATTGAGATGGTAACCTGATTCATTCTATGATCGCAGATGTGATGAATTCCTTCTTATTGTGGTATAAGTTGTAGATATGGAGATAACATAAGGGGCAATCATTAAGGAGCTGTGATCCATTCAGGTTGAGCACTTCTCCCCGAGTGTAAGTACTGCAACCCAGGTATTGACATGTGCTTTGTTTCTAACACCAAATTATTCCATGTTGTCCAGTGGACTTGTCATTTACTAAAGAACTATCAGATTAACTAAGCTGTGGCTTTTGTGCTACAACTATTGCAGAGATTTTGTGGAAAATAGTGTAGGGATTTTTTGGAGAATATTTAGGGATTTTGTAGATTATATCAGGGATTTTGTGGAAACTATTGTAGGGGACACTTGCAGAGTTGGTGGGAAGATTAGCAGAGCTGTTTCAAATTTTGCCATGCCATATTTTTTTTTTTAAGGAGGAATATTGTAATTTGGCAAGTTATTCAAATCACTAGAAATCAAAAGATAGATTTTTAATAGTAAAAATTTGTCCCAGAAAGGAGAAACTTACTTATGTTACTAAAGTTAAATTTCATGTGTAACAAGTATCAGGAATACTGATTAAGATGAATATATACAGTGGTACCTCGACTTACGATATTTTTTCATTCCAGAATGCTGTTCAAGTGCCATTACCAAACGAATTTATCTCCTTAAGAAATAATGTAAAATAGACTAGTCTGTTTAGACCCCTAAAAGTACACTTACAAAAGCATTTAAAAAAATAAACTTACATAAAAGGGTGTGTTTGGGGACCATCGTAAGTCGAGGTACCACTGTACAAGTTTTATATATTATTTAAGGATATTACACAAAAGCATGTAGTATGTTGTAATGCATGCTTTAAAGAATATCAGTGTCTGAATTAATCAGAAGTCAAATGAGAGATTGCTATTTTCAGAAATTGACAGTTTAATATAAAATTTTCAGGAGTTTAATTACAGTACAATAAACCCTCCATTTAACAGTCTTTGGAAATACAGAATCAAACCCTCTGTGTTAATAGATTTAGAAACAATGGACAAAGTCTTTTGTTTGTAGAATTGTTCATTGTTATGATCACAGCAAAACAATGTTTCCTCTATCCAGCCATTGTTACTTACTATTTAAAATAATAGTCTCTCCTCACTTAGCGATGTACTCGTTTACTGACGACTCGGACATGTGACAGGCTCTCTGACCAGTATGCATACATAAATAATATATATTAGAGCTGATTTTCTCCATTATGTTTATTACAATATACAGTACACTACTGTATAAACATTTAAAAATATACAGTGGTACCTCTACATACGAGCAAAATTCATTCCAGTCGGCTATTCAAGTGCCGATACCGAAGGAATTTTTTCCCATAAGAAATAATGAAAATTAGATTAATCCATTTCAGACCCCAAAATACACTTTCAAAAGCACCTACAAAAATATACTTACATAATTGTTCGAGTTGGGAGCTGCTCGTAAGTCGAGTACCACTGTACAGTGGTACCCTGAGTTTCGGCTATAATTCATTCCAGAAGGCTGTTCGAGTGCCGTTACCGAACGAATTTGTTCCCATAAGGAATAATGTAAATTAGATTAGTCCGTTTCAGAACCCCAAAAATACACTTACAAAAGCACTTATAATAATACACTTACATAATTGTTTAAGTTGGGAGCTGTACAAAACTCTGGGTACCACTGTACCAGAAATGTTATAAATGGTGAAAAGGTGACATTAAAACAATACCTTTGATATACCTTTGAAGAGTTTCGAGAGTTTCTCTACTCTCTGAGCCCGGCCATGGGCCAGGCTCATCTGGTGCTTGCCTGGTCAACCAGGCTGTTGCTGCTGGAGGCCTGCTGCCACACATATCCATCACAGCCTGGTTGATCTGGCACCTGGTGAAGAGACTTGTCCAGTTTCCTCTTGAAGGCCCGGATATCTTCTGGTAAGATGTTGAATAGTCTGGGGCCCGGATGTTGATACAGTGTTCCCTTATTGCCCCCACCACATCCCTGCTCCTCACTGGGTTTATTTTACACTTCCTCCCATATCTCTCACTCCATTATGTTGTTATGGCAGTGTGCAGATTTGGGACCAGGCCCCGAGTACTTTCCAAGTACAGTGGACCCTCGCTATTCGAACACTCCAAAACTCACCTTCATTCCAGAATGCTGTTCAAGTGCTATTACCAAATA
Source organism: Cherax destructor (assembly GCA_009830355.1). NCBI lineage: Eukaryota > Metazoa > Arthropoda > Malacostraca > Decapoda > Parastacidae > Cherax > Cherax destructor. The sequence continues at coordinate 91,976 of WNWK01006882.1, read as the reverse complement.
AATTTATTCCCATAAGGAATGATGTAAATTAGATTAGTCCATTTCAGACCCCCAAAAATACAATTATAAAAGCACTTACAATAATAAACTTACATAAAAGAGTGAGTTTTGGAGTGTTCAAATAGCGAGGGTCCACTGTATATATATATTATCATGTATCTCTCCTCCGCTCTAATGATTACATGTTCAAGACTTGAAGGCATTCCCAATAATTTAGATGTTTTACTGGCTCAATGTGATCCATAAATGATCTCTGTATTTGTTTCCAGCTCTGGTATTTCTCCTGCTTTGAACAGGGCCGTCATCACTGAGCAATATTCTAAGTGAGGGAGCATTAGCGATTTGTTGTCCATTTCTTTTTCGAAATCTATGGTCCTTATTTTGTGCGCTATCACTCCATGATCGCATTTGTCAAACGCCTTTGCAAAATCTGTGTAAATCACATCTGCGTTTCGGTCATCTTCCAGTGCCTCCATAATTCTGTCATAATGGTTCAGCAACTGTGACAGGCATGATCGTTCTGCTCTAAAACTATGCTGGTTTGGGTTATGCTGGTTGTGCTAGTTCATGAACTTTGTAATCTGCCGTCTCATCACTCTTTCGAAGATTTTTATGATGTGAGAAGTAGGGCTACTGGTCTGTAATTTTTAGCTAGTGCTCTACTACCTCCCTTATGCAAAGGAGCTATGTCTGCACTCTTTAAGGCCTCTGGTATTTCACCTAGATCTAAACTCTTTCTCCAAAGAATACTGAGGCCTCGTGCTAATGGTACTTTGCACTTCTTTATAAATAGAGCATTCCATGAATCTGGTCCAGGTGCTGAGTGAGTGGGCATGTTGTCCATTTCTTTTTCAAAAACTATGGGATCTCTACTAATGTCAGTTAGTTGGCCTGTATGGCCTTTTGCTGGAGTGAAAAATATTTCTGCATTTTCTACCTTGCTGTCATTTAGTGGATTGCTGAACACCAACTCAAACTGTTCTTTTAGGATTTCACTCATTTCCTGTTCATCATCAGTATACGAATCTCCTCTCAATAATGGTCCAATTCTACTGGTAGTTCTTAGCTTGGATTTTGCATAGGAATAGAAATATTTTGGGCTTCTTGCAATATCCTGTATGGCCCTTTGTTCCCTTTGTACTTCTTCTGTTAGATATGACATCCTAAGTTTTTGCTCTAATTTAGTGATCTCTCGGCGAAGACTATCTTTCCTCTGTTGCAGCATATTTGTGTTTTTAAGGAAGTCAGTAACCCATTTTCTTCTTCTTTACCATCTCCTACACTCTCTATATCTGATCTTCTTCTGGGTTTCCTCAATGGTACGTGCTTCATACATATGTTGTATGCTTCTGTATTCAGCTTCTCTAGGCACTGGTGGGGATTTAGGGCACTCATGTGTGATTCCCAGGATATGTCTGATAGCTCTTGGTTTATTTTTTCCCAGTTAATTCTATGGTGGTTAAAATTAAACTTAATGAACATCCATTCTCTAACAGTGACATAGTTCCCTAACCCTGGGTTAATACTCGTTTGAACTTCTATGATGTTTAAACTTCTATGTTGTTATGTCTCTGATTAGCTCTTCATTGTTTGTGAATATCAAATCCAGGGTATTTTCATTAGTAGTGGGATCAATTATCTGTTGGTTCAATGAGTACTTTTCACAAAGCCTCATTAGTTCCCTGGTAAGTGCCTGTTGAGCCAGGGTGCTTCCCGGAGATATTTCTGGTATAACATTATGTTGTGTCATCTTCCATTTTACATGAGGGAGATTAAAATCTCCAAGGAGTAAAATATTTGGTGTGGGATTTTCTAGTCTATCCAGATAGCTATCTATCTTCCTTAACTGATCTGTGAATTCCTCAGTAGTTGTCGATGGTGGTTTGTATTCCAGGATAATTACCAAATTCCTATTTTCAACTTTAATGCCTAGGATTTCTACTATATCATACATAGAGTTCAGCACTTCTGTGCAACAGAAAGTATCTTTTATATAGAGCCCTACTCCTCCCTGTAACCTATTAATTCTATCACATCTATACATGTTATAGTTTTCTATCTTTATCTCTCCGTTCAAAACATCCCTTGTATGTGTTTCTGTAAATGCTCCAAACATGGCATTCGTTTCTGATAGGAGCCCACTGACATAACTAATTTTGTTGTTTTTATTTGATTTCAGACCCTGAATTACCATTTGGGATGTTTTGTCTTTCTTTGTGTTTCGTTAGTACCACTGGTGATGTACTACCTGGTATGGCCCTTGGTGTACATACACCTGGTTTCTCCAGTACTGACTTTGCATTTGATTGTTCATTTGGCCCTTATGAGCTGATGCCTGGTTTGGTATGTCCCATTGTGCTGCCCATCTGTCCTCTCTGTACCATTCCCCCCCTTTTTGTCTTTTTATTTTGGTCCAATTGTTTCTCTTTGTCTAAAAAAGATTCAAGATTGCTGTTCATTTTCCCTTTCTCTGCCTTCTCTGTAGTGCCGTGTTCCTTTTATATGGTGGTCTGGGTAGCTCAGGTCATAATATTCTCTGGACTGTGTTGAAGCTTTGCACATCACACATGTCAAAGATGGTTGACACAAACCCACTACCATTATAGTATGCTCCTCACTTAGCGGCAAATTCGTTCACCGACGTGGTCTTAGGAGGAGAGGCTGTATTGTGAGATTCAAACATCAAGTGCTCTTGGGATCCAGTAAATCCTCTGTTTACTGGCTATCCATTCCCTGTGATTAGTCTTAAATAAAGGATTTACTGTACTCCAAGACCATTTGATGCTTGAATTTCACAATATTAAGTGTATTTTAAATAATAATTAACATTGGTTGGGATTTCAGGAAATTTCATAACTAATAAATCTCACTTCTTTGCAGATCAGAGATGGTAACTGGGTTCATCCTTTTAATGTAGCCTGTGACAAACCAAGAGTCCTTGGGTAGACACTGAGATAAAAATACAAGGATCAGCGGAGAACTACATGGAGATAATAATACAGTGAAGAACTGCATGGAGATAACAATACAAGGATCACTGAAGACCTAAACAACTGCCCAAGTAAGACCATGTGCTCTTTCTAACAATTTGTTCCCTGAGGGTGGGGTCACTTTACTGTGGTGGGAGGGCTTAAGTAACTTTGTCTGAGAACTCATCTCTCCCTCCCCCTCCATTATTTGGCTAGCATAGTGGATTTTTCACCATTTGTTAAATTTTACTTTGGAGAATTATGGAACATGTCATTGCTGTCTTGCCAACTGGTCCTCAAAGCTCTAAGGGCATTCAACTGTCAAGAGTCTTTGTGTGTGTCACAGGGTGGTAAATGTGGTGGCAGAGGTATTACTGGAAGTCAACTTCGAATCCAGGAGTAGTGAGTGAAAGTGTACAATTCTCGATGTTCTTTCCTGTTCGCCTTCGGGTACTACTAGCTGAATGCTGATAGCTTTTCTTAGGCTCTGCTTAACCCTTTCACTGTCTAGACCTTCAAAGTTAAAATAAAAATATAAATTATGAAATGGTAGAAAATCTTTTTCTGAAAATGGTAGAAAATCTTTTTCTGAAAATATTTATGGAAAACTTAGGAATTATGCAGTAAAAGAGTTACTGTCCTGGGCGCAATTTATGCAGCAGGAATTTCACCGAGTTTGAGTCCAATTTAAAGTCATTGTCAGTATTCATTTCATCTAAATTCTTAGCTATTTCGCTTGTATGCCTTCCATTCTATAAATGGAGCATAAGAAATGGTCCATTCAACTATTACAACTACCCTGTAAATTGCACAGAAGATGGTTATTTGGCCAGTTTTACACAAATTTAAAAAAATATAAATTTAAAAGTGAAAATTAAACAATGTAGACATTCCTAGCACTAAAACATTTCCTCTATTCAGGCCTCTCCTACACTTGCCCTTCATTCTGAATTCGTAATCACACTAAAATAAAAGATTTACTCCATCTGGATAATAAAATATATAACCTGTAATGATTCGTCATGGTTTATGACATCCCAATAATTGAATCAGACTTATTGAAAATCCATAAAACAGACCAAGGGGTGCAAGGGAAACCATATCTCTCCTTAGGAAAATCAGCAAAGTTGAATATTTCTTCTACTTCGAGCAAAATTTCAAGCTATGTACTTCCAATCCTGAAACCAAGTAAAATTATCTCTATTTTGAGTAGTGTGCCTTCCGTTCTGTCAAATGATACCAAGAAACAGCTAATAAAACCATAAAAACCATCCGAAAGTCGCTATTTTAAGCCATACAGATGGTCAGTGTTACTTTTCCTGTTGTGTACCACATGGTGCAGGATTTTTTTTTTTTGTACTGTGCACACTCGCCACACAGACCCAGTCTCTGATATCTAGGCCAAAATTTACCACTCATAGCTTATCAAGAGTGAGCTGAGCTCATGTTGACCTATGTGAGGGATCCTGGCCTCAGTGACGTAGTTCTACATGACAGCCGCTGAAGGGGATAAATAGGCCGTTTTGCTAAGTCTTCCTCTATTACTTGTAGGAGAAGAATTGTGGGGGTTGTGCCCTTGGTATTGTGAAGGGTGATCCCTGGGAAAATTGGCACTGTTACATTGGTTGGGATTATGGAGACTAGTGGAAGGTAATTATTCATTTTTATCAGTAATTGGCAGTCTCCCTTTTTTTCTATCTGCATTTGTACTTTGTGCTCTCTCCTTCATATTGACAACATTGTGACAAGAGACAAACCTGGTTTGCTGGTTGCTGAAGCGACCTGTGTCTGGTTGTAGTTCATGAAAGTGACCCAGAACCAACCTCTGCCAGGTAACTTGTGCTGCTAGCCCTGATTATGGCTGGTATTTGGAAGGCAGTTTGCTTGATATCCCAGCCAGTAGTAGTTTCTGCTGTTCAAGTGCCGTTACCAAACAAATTTGTTCCCATAAGGAATAATGTAAATTAGACTATTCCTTTTAGACCCCCAAATATACACTTACAAAAGCACTTAGAAAAATACACTTACATAATTGTTCGAGTTTGGAGCATTACGAAAACCGGGGGTCAACTGTACTTGGTTACAGAAACATTTAATCACTACTAACTCCAGTTACCAGTTTTAACAGTTGTTCATCATGAAAGCTTTCATTTTTCATAAAGAAGCATGAAGGAAAATTGAGTGCTTTTGCCACAGACACTGCCAGTTAAAATGCTGCAGCAAAGGAGGCTTCATTATGTTGCTCTTCCATAAATGTCATTTCCTTAGACAAGGAGACAGGAGTATCTGGCAGTCTTGCAACTATAAAATTGAAAATGCTGGACCTGAGATTTTTATCTGAATTACTTAGCTTGGCTGGATCATCATCATTCAACAAACCGGCCATATCCCACCGAGGCAGGGTATACCTGGAGAGGGTTTCAGGGGTCAATGCCCCCATGGCTCGGTCTAAGACCAGGCCTCATGGTGGATCAGGGTCTGATCAACCAGGCTGTTACTGTTGGCCGCATGAAACTGACGTATGAACCACAGTCTGGTTGGTCAGGTACTGAGTTTAGGTGCTTGTCCAGTTTGTTCTTGAAGACAGCCAGGATTCTATTGGTAGTTCCCCTTATGTATGCTGGGAGGCAGGCCCCGGACACTTAATGTTTTGTCTCTCAGTGTACTCGTGGCGCCCCTGCTTTTCATTGGAGGAATGTTGCATCTCCTGCCAAGTCTTTTGCTTTCGTAGGGAGTGATTTTTGTGTGCAAGTTTGGTACTAATCCCTCTAGGATTTTCCAAGTGTATATTATCATGTATCTCTCTCTTTCTCCAAGCCTCTCTCGCCTGCATTCCAGGGAATACAAATCAAGGGACTACATCTGTTCCCAGTAATTTAGGTGCCTTATCATACTTATGTGTTCTGTGAAAGTTCTTTGTACACTCTCCAGGTCAGCAGTTTTGCCTGCCTTGAAGGGGGCAGTTAGTGTACAGCAGTATTCCAGCCTAGATAGAACAAATAATTTGAAGAGAATCATCATGGGATTGGCGTCCCTAGTTTTGACGGTTCTCATTATCCATCCTATCATTTTCCTAGCAAATGTGGTAGATACATTGTTGTGGTTTTTGAAGGCGAGATCCTCTGATATTATCACTCCCAGGTCCTCCACATTACTTTTTCGCTCTATTGTATGGTTAGAATTTGTCGTACACCCTGATACAGTTTTAATTTCCTCAAGTTTTATTGCCTTTTCAGAGTCTTGTGGTGTTAGGATAATATAGGAGATTTTTGAGATGACTAAATTTTGGGTCTCTTTCATGAAGAATTCATTTGGAGTGTCGACCCTTAGTCTGGGTAGCGGCTCGCTGAACACTGAGTCGTATTGGGACTTTAGTATCTCACTCATTTCTTGGCTGTCATCTGTGTATGTCCCATCTTGCCTAAGCAGGGGCCCAATACTGGATGTTGTTTTTTCCTTAGATTTGGCATACGAGAAGAAGTATTTTTTTTTTTTCAATTTCTTTTATGGCTTTTAGTTCTTCCTGTGATTCTTGTCTCCTGTAAGTTCGATATTTGCAATTTCATTGACCAGTGCCTCCCTTCATATTTTAGATATATTGCCCCTCTCAGCAGCCCAAAAAGAAAAATGAAAGTTTCTCTTTTTAACTTTAGTAATACAGTGGACCCCCGGAAATCGGCCATAATTCGTTGCAGAATGTTGTTTGAGTGGCATTACCGAACGAATTTATTCCAATAAGGACAAATATAAATTAGATTAGTCGTTTCAGACCCCCAAAAATACACTTACAAAAGCACTTACAAAAATACACTTACATAATCGTTCGAGTTGGGATGTGGCCGATTTCCGGGGGTCCACTGTATATACAGGAGAAGGGGTTACTAGCCTCTTGCTCCCAGCATTTTAGTCGTTTCTTATGACATGCATGGCTTACAGAGGAAGAATTCTGTTCCACTTTCCCATGGAGATAAGAGAAAATAAAGAAGGACAAGAACTAGTAAGGAAAAATAGAAGAAAACCCAGAGGGGTGTGTACATATACATGTACAGTATATGCTTGTACTTGCATGTGTAGTGTGACCTAAGTGTAAGTAGAAGTAGCAAGACATACATGAAATCTTGCATGTTTCTTCTTTCTTTCTTTCAACACGTCGGCCGTTTCCCACCGAGGCAGGGTGGCCCAAAAGGAAAAACGAAAGTTTCTCCTTTTACATTTAGTAATATATTCAGGAGAAGGGGATCTTGCATGTTTATGAGACAGAAAAAAGACACCAGCAATCCTACCATCATGTAAAACAATTACAGGCTACCATTTTACACTTGGCAGGACGGTAGTACCTCCCTGGTCGGTTGTTGGTATTCTTCTTCTTTCAACACGTCGGCCGTTTCCCACCGAGGCAGGGTGACCCAAAAGGAAAAACGAAAGTTTCTACTTTCACATTTAGTAATATATACAGGAGAAGGGGTTACCAGCCCCTCGCTCCCGGCATTTTAGTCGCCTCTTACGACACGCATGGCTTACGGAGGAAGAACTCTGTTCCACTTCCCCATGGAGATAAGAGGAAATAAGAACAAGAACTAGTAAGAAAATAGAAGAAATCCCAGAGGGTTGTGTATATATATGCTTGTACATGAATGTGTAGTGTGACCTAAGTGTAAGTAGAAGTAGCAAGACATACATGAAATCTTGCATGTTTATGAGACAGAAAAAAGACACCAGCAATCCTACCATCATGTAAAACAATTACAGGCTACCGTTTTACACTCGGCAGGACGGTAGTACCTCCCTGGGCTGTTGTTGGTATTATATACCATAAATATAATGATAGTACACCTACCATCCAACTTACGACCTGCTTGACATACGACCACTTGACTTACGACCATGTTTTGTATGCAAATATCTGTATGACCCCTGTGGTTTAACACTTCTTTTGATTATAATAATAATGTATGCAAATGTTCTTGGAAATAAACAACTGTTTGTGCTGTACACAGTGTTTCTCCTAAACCTTACAGTATAAAATACAGTACTAACAGCATAAAAAGTAAAGTAATTACAGTATTATCAAACCACATTCTAGACAGTTAATTAAAGGCCCCAGATTTTCATTTACCCCTGGCACCCCAAACTTACCCACTACTCCCTCCACAATATTTTTACCCACTTTAACATTTAGGTCCCCCACCATAAGTACTCTCTCACTTGCTTCAAAACTCCCCACACACTCACCCAACATCTCCCAAAATCTCTTTCCTCTACACTACTTTCTTCTCCAAGTGCATAACCCACTTTTCACATCTGACCCTTATTTTACTCAACATTATCCTTGAATTTTTACATTTATATTCCCTCTTTTCCTGCCATAACTGATCCTTCAACAATATTGTTACTAACTCTATTAGAAACCCCTGACCTAATCCCATTTATTTCTCCCCACTGACACTTTTCTACCCCCTCCAGCTTTGTTTCACTTAGAGCCAGGACATCCAGCTTCTTTTCATTCATAACATCCACAATCATCTCTTCCTTATCATCTTCCCAACATCCACACACATTTAAAAATCCCAACTTCTTTTTATTTTTAGTAAGCTGTATGGGAAAAGGGGCTAATAGCCCATTGTTCCCAGCATTTTAGGTGACTTTTACAACACACATGGCTTACGAAGGAAAAATTCTTATTCCACTTCCCCATGGATATGAAAGGAAAATAAAAAGAACAAGAACTATTAAGAAAAGCCAAAGAAAACTCAGATGAGCATGTATAGTGTGACCTAATTGTAAGGAAAAGTAGCGAGATATACCTGTTATCTTGTGTGTTTATGAGAAAAAAAGACACCAGCACTCCTACCATCATGTAAAACAAATACAGTGGGCCTTCGTTTTTCGTAATTAATCATAATTAATCCCCATAAGAAATAATGTAAATCCAATTAATCCATTCCAGACACCCAAAAGTATTAAAACAAAATTTCTTTTGACTTGAAATACACCTACCATCCGACTTACGACTGAACTTGGTTCCAACCAACAGGTCATAAGTCAAAATGGACCTAAGTCGAACCTTACTAGTGAATATCAACATCACAGTTATTGTAATTACTTTATTTTATTGTTTTATTTTGGTATTTCATTTTTTCTTACTTTTAATACTGTTAGTACTGTATTTTATACTGTAAGGTTTAGGAGAAACACTGTGTACAACACAAACAGTTGTTTATTTCCCAGAACATTTGCATAGAAAACATGGTCGTAAGTCGAGTGGTCGTATGTTGAGCAGGTCGTAAGTCGGATGGTAGGTGTATAGATGTACATACACAGAAAACAATGAGACATGAAGAATAAAACAATAATAACATGACACTTACCTTTATTGAAGACTTGTTGATGTATGGAAGACGGGAGGAGGAGAGAGGATGGAGGAGTTACTATTGTTTGGAAGGGGAATCCCCTTCCATAAAGACTTCAGGTACCAAGTCCTTTTCCAGGGTTACTTCCCTTCTTTGTTTTTTAAAGTCACTAGGACCAGTTTGAGAGTCACTGCACACCTGTGGCACTAAATATCTGTCCAGAGAGCTCTATTTCTGGTTTCTCTTTAAAATTTCCCTAAAATGGGACACAAGATTGTCATTGAACATGTTGCAGACACGGCCTGCACAGCTTTGTCAGGATGATGTTTCTCCATAAATGATTGCATCTCGCTCCACTTTGCACAAATGTCCTTAATCTTTGAAGAAGGCTCCTTCTTAATTAAATCTCGTCCTCCTCCTGTGAAGCAATTTCCTGAGCTGTGGTCTGTTGCTGTTGCAGATGAAGGTCTTGCAGCTCTCAGTAGTTAGCTCTTCATTGTCGTCTTCCACCAACTCTTCCACATCCTCGGCACTCAAATCCAACCCCATGGAATTCCCCAATGCCACAATACTTTCCACAACTGGCATCGGCTCCTCAGGGTCAGCCCCAAACCCTTCAAAATCCCTCTCTTGAACACAATCTGGCCACAATTTTCTCCAAGCAGAGTTCAAAGTCCTGGAAGTCACTGCCTCCCAAGCCTTACCTATAAGGTTTATGCAATGGAGGATATTGAAGTGATCTTTCCACAACTCTTTTAGGGTCAATTCAGTGTTCAAGGTTATGTCAAAGCACCTTTGAAACACTGCTTTGGTGTAGAGTTTTTTGAAGTTTGAAATGATCTGCTGGTCCATTGGCCGGATGAGAGTAGTAGTATTAGGGGGCAAGAACTTCACTCTGATGAAACGAAACTCCTTCACCATTTGCTCTTCCAAGTCTGGAGGATGAGCAGAAGCATTGTCCATTACCAGGAAGCACTTGAGTTCCAATTTATTTTCCAGGAGGTATTTCTTCATACTGGGGCCAAACACTTCATTGAACCAATCAAGGAAGATTTCCCTCATGACCCATGCCTTACTGTTAGCCTTCCACATCACACACAAATTAGCCTTGGTGACACTGTTTTTCTTGAACACACTGGGATTTTCAGAGTGATACACCAGTAAAGGCTTCACTTTGAAATCCCCAATAGCATTAGTACAGAACATGAGAGTTAGCCTGTCTTTCATAGGCTTGTGTCCTGGCAGTGCCTTTTCCTCCTGCGTGATGTTGGTCCTCTTTGGCATTTTCTTCCAAAAGAGGCCTGTTTTGTCACAATTGAACACTTGTTGGGGTTTGAATTGTTCATCCTCTATGTACCCCTTGAATTCCTGCACATATTTTTCAGCCGCACATTTGTCAGAACTGGCAGCCTCGCCATGCCTTACCACACTGTGTATGCCACACCACACTGTTTATGCCACTATGCTTCTTAAATCTCTCAAACCAGTCTTTGCTGGCCTTAAATTCACTCACATCAGCACTCGTTGCAGGCATTTAATTTACTTTCCTTTGCAGATTAGAGGCAAGCCGAGTGTTGAGCAGCAAGAATCAGACAAGCTGTCTCCCTGGCTGGAGGTGTGCATTGATATGGCTGAAGTAAAAATTGATGCTACAGTGAAATAAAATTATAAAACTATCCTAGAAGGGAGGGGAGGGAGAGGAAAGGGGAGGAGGGGAGAGGGGGAGGAGGGGGATAAAGTGAAGAGGGGAGGGAGGGAAGGAAGGGGAGGGGTGGGGAGGGGAAGGGGAGGAGGGAGGAAGGGGAGGAGGAGGAAGGGAGAGGGGGAGGAGAGAGGAAGAGAGGGAGGGGAGGGAAGAGGGAGGGAGGAGAGGGAGGGAGGGAAGAGGGAGGGAGGGAAGAGGGAGGGAGGGAAGAGGGAGGGAGGGAAGAGGGAGGGAGGGAGAGGAGGGAGGGAGGGAGGGAGAGGGAGGGGAGGGGGGGAGGGAGGGGGAGGGAGGGAGGGAGGGGAGGGAGGAGGGAGGAGAGGGAGGGGGGAGGGAGGGAGGGGGAGGGGGAGGGAGGGAGGGAGGGAGGGAGGGGAGGGGAGAGGAGGGGGAGGGAGAGGGGGAGGGAGGGAGGGGGAGGGAGGGAGGGAGGAGGGGAGGGAGGAGGGAGGGAGGGGAGGGAGGGAGGGAGGGAGGGAGGAGGGAGGAGGGGGAGGGAGAGGGAGGGAGGGAGGAGGGAGGGAGGAGAGGGAGGGAGGGAGGGAGGAGGGAGGGGAGAGGGAGGGGAGGGAGGAGGGAAGAGGGAGGGGGAGGTAGAAGAGGAGGTAAAGGTAGTCTCTCCCTCTTTCCTCTCCTCTCTCTTCCTCCTCTCTTCTCCTCTCTCCTCTTCCCCCTCTCTTCCTCCTCCCTCTCTTCCTCCCCCTCTTCCTCCTCCCCTCCCCTCTTCCTCCCTCTTCCCTCCCCTCCTCTTCCCCCCTCCCTTCTCCCTCCCCCTCTCCTCCTCCTCCCTCTCTTCCCTCCTCCTCTTCCCTCCCTCCTCCCTCTTCCTCCCTCCCTCTTCCTCCCTCCCTCCCTCTTCCCTCCTCCCTCTTCCCTCCCTCCCTTCCCTCTTCCCCCCTCTCCTTCCCTCCCTCCCTCCCCTCCTCTTCCCTCCCTCTCCTCTTCCTCTCCTCCTTTTCCTCCTCCTCTCCTCCTCCTCCTCTCCCTCCTCCTTCCTCCCTCCCTCCTCCCTCCCTCTTTCCCCGTCCCTCCCTTCCCCTCCTCCCTCCTCCTCTTCCTCTCCTCTCCCCCTCTTCCCTCCCTCCCCTTCCCTCCCTCCCCCTCTTCCCTCCTTCCCTCCCTCCCTCTTCCCTCCCTCCTCTTCCCTCCCTCCCTCTTCCCTCCTCCCCTCTTCCCTCCCTCCCTCTTCCCTCCCTCCCTCTTCCCTCCCTCCCTCTTCCCTCCCTCCCTCTTCCCTCCCTCCCTCTTCCCTCCCTCCCTCTTCCCTCCCTCCCTCCTTCTTCCCTCCCTCCCTCTTCCCTCCCTCCCCTCTTCCCTCCCTTCTTCCCTCCTCCCTCTTCCCTCCTCCCTCTTTCCCTCCCTCCCCTCTTCCCTCCCTCCCTCTTCCCTCCCTCTTCCCTCCCCCTCCCTCTTCCTCCCTCCCTCTTCCCTCCCTCCCTCCTCCCCTCTTCCCTCCCTCCCTCTTCCGTCCCTCCCCTTCCTCCCCTCCCTCTTCCCTCCCTCCCTCCCCTTCCTCCTCCCTCTTCTCCTCCCTCCCCCTTCCCTCCCTCCCCCTCTTCCTCTCCCTTCCCTCCCTCCCCCTCCCTCCCCCTCCCTCTTCCCTCCCTCCCCCTCTTCCCTCCCTCCCTCCCCCTCCCTCCCCTTCCCCCTCCTCCCCCTTCCCCTCCTCCCCTTCCCCCTCCTCCCCCTCTTCCCTCCCTCCCTCTTCCTCCCTCCCCCTCTTCCTCCCTCCTCCCCCTCTTCCCTCCCTCCCCTCCCTCCCCTCTTCCCTCCCTCCCCTCTTCCCTCCTCCCCTTCCCTCCCTCCCTCCCTAGGATAGTTTTATGATTTTATTTCACTGTAGCATCAATTACTTCAGGAATGTCAATGCAGTCTTCCCAGCCAGACACACAGCTGCTCAACAACACTGCTTGCCTCGCCTAATCTGCAAACGAAAATGAAATGCTGATATAGGGGGGGGGGGGGAATGCAGTATAACTTGTAACTTCAAAGTTACAAAGCTCTGACTTCATTATAATCATAACCAAGTGCTAAACCTACAAGACTAAACCCATGAAGGTCATAGATCCCTGCTGACCTCTTTATTACCCCACAGAGTAGGTTCAACTTTATCAATAAATAATCATATTTTACGGCATTTTCCTTGTTCAGTTTAGGTCTATTGATCAAGCTGAGGTTTTAGATGTCTCTCGAGATTCCTGCATGTACTACATGTGTCTTTAGTCAATAACTAGGACTGTCCTGGTGTAGTCTTCAGTCAAGTGTATGTTCTTGTAACTTTCGAGTAATATAATTGAAAGACTTATTGTATTATTTTTCCCTCCCATTCTATGATTTGGATGCAACATTTTTTTTTTTTTAACGGCATTGGTACAAGTGTACCTAATTCAGCGCTAAACCCATAAGGGTCATACAGAGCCCACCTATTAGATGTTGCTTGTTGTGAGGTTATATAACAGGGGCATATCTTCCTTTGAAGGGTCTCCAGATGGCCACCCGGCATCCTGTCTGTAGTTTGACTAAATTACCTACTCTAGTACATGAACCTTACGGGTTCAGCGCTTGGTTATTATATAACTGAATACACTCTCGTTTGATTTATGATCTGATGACGGGAGTACAGAGGCAAACCCTCTGTACCCAGTGTGCCTTATAATCATAACTAAGCGCTAAACCCCTGGAAGGGCTCTTGATCTAGGGAATTGTATCTGTGCTCCGGTTCCCTGAATAATTCCATACCTCCGCCCCCCCCCCCAACATGCGCTGTGTAATCCTACGGATTTAGCGCTCCCTCCATGATTATAATTAAGTGCTAAACCCACAAAGGTCATACAGCCGCAGTGACACTTCAAACCCCGCTGGCCAGACGGCCTGCTGTAGGCAGGACAGTCCACGGTCATGCGCTACCTCAAGAAGGACGTTAATTTGTCCTTTTTTTGGGGGGGGGGCTCTAAAAATTATATTTACAAACAGCGGGAACTGAAGCCCACAATAACCACCAACGGATTTCTATAATTTTATGTAGTTGCCAATGGCAACACTATTCGCTGAGCCGTAGTGTACAGTGACACTGCTAAACCCCCCCCCCCTGTGCCCAGTGACACTGGGGGGAAGATGAAGTGTTACAGCGGTGACGACGTTGGAACGCGTTAGTAAAAGTATTAAATATATTAAAAAATAGAAAAATATTCCGATGACAGAATTCATTAAAGTTTTGCATCTTGACCCGTCACTACTAGTCCTGCTGATGCTCTATCCCAACTTGTAGTTTTAATATTGTCTTTAATATCCAACATATGTTTGCTCTGATATTTTGTGTGCTGATACGAGGGTAATTGGGCGGATTCTGGGATATCAGGACGGATATATGGCTAATAATAGGGCGGATTCTGGGGGTATTGGGTCGGATATAAGGCTAATATTCAGGTAGATTCAGAGCAAATAGTGCTAATAGGGGCTAATACTAGGGTCGAGATTGGGCTAATACTAGGGTCGAGATGGGCTAATACTAGGGTCGAGATTGGGCTAATACTAGGGTCGAGATTGGGCTAATACTAGGGTCGAGATTGGGCTAATACTAGGGTCGAGATTGGGCTAATACTAGGGTCGAGATTGGGCTAATACTAGGGTCGAGATTGGGCTAATACTAGGGTCGAGATTGGGCTAATACTAGGGTGAGATTGGGCTAATACTAGGGTCGAGATTGGGCTAATACTAGGTAGAGATTGGGCTAATACTAGGGTAGAGATTGGGCTAATACTAGGGTAGAGATTGGGCTAATACTAGGGTAGAGATTGGGCTAATACTAGGGTAGAGATTGGGCTAATACTAGGGTAGAGATTGGGCTAATACTAGGTAGAGATTGGGCTAATACTAGGGTAGAGATTGGGCTAATACTAGGGTAGAGATTGGGCTAATACTAGGGTAGAGATTGGGCTAATACTAGGTAGAGATTGGGCTAATACTAGGGTAGAGATTGGGCTAATACTAGGGTAGAGATTGGGCTAATACTAGGGTAGAGATTGGGCTAATACTAGGGTAGAGATTGGGCTAATACTAGGGTAGAGATTGGGCTAATACTAGGGTAGAGATTGGGCTAATACTAGGGTAGAGATTGGGCTAATACTAGGGTAGAGATTGGGCTAATACTAGGGTAGAGATTGGGCTAATACTAGGGTAGAGATTGGGCTAATACTAGGGTAGAGATTGGGCTAATACCAGGCTATTACTGCTGGCCGCGCACATCCATCATAAGAACCAGAGTCCGGCTGGTCAGGTACTTACAATGTATCTGTTCAGCTCCTCTTGAGCACAGCCAGAAGTCTATTGGTAATCCCTCTAATGTATGTTGGAAGACAGTTGATCAGTCTTGGGGCCTTGACACTTATCTGCAACAACTTTTTTACATTCATTTTGGAGGAGAGGCGCTAAACCCATAGTGATCACACCGCCCATGGATGGAGTATAGTCATTATGAGTCCAAGGACTGGGAAGACAGATCCAATTCACTAAATCGACAGTCTCTCACTGCTATCAAGAAGCCTTTCCCAAGGGAACAAAGGCGTTCTGAAAATTCTGGTGTCCCAGCCACACCTGTAGCACTCACAGAGGTGTCAACCACACAACCGACACTTGGGAAGCTACCCCAAAACTGTCTCTCATAGATTCATTTACCTCGGTCTCACTGCTTCAG
Organism: Cherax destructor; assembly: GCA_009830355.1. Classification (NCBI taxonomy): domain Eukaryota; kingdom Metazoa; phylum Arthropoda; class Malacostraca; order Decapoda; family Parastacidae; genus Cherax; species Cherax destructor. The sequence continues at coordinate 76,259 of WNWK01006882.1, read as the reverse complement.
AACCCCAGTGTGTTGAACCACTCTATGAACACTCCAGCAGGAATTATAGAGCATGGAATATACACCGAGAAGTGTACATATATCTTTGTATATATACCGAGAAGTGTATATCTGTTAATATATACTGAGAGGTGTGTAACTCTTAGTATATATACATCAAAATGCGTATTTCTGTGCATATATATCGATCAATGAGTATTTGTGTTCATATATCGAGATTCATTTCTCAATATATATACACTGAGAAAGAAATATCCGTGTATATACCACAAGAAGATGTTATCATTCAGTGTTTATATATGCCAAGAATTTGCCTTAATGCCTACATTAAGAATTAAAGTGTCCCTAACTCCTTGTAAACATATGATATGTAACCTTAATGACCCTCTTGTAGTACATTGGTTTATTGGGTTTCAAACCCATTATATAAAATTATTATTGCCCACGTTAACCATCTGTAGCCCACACACCGAATCATTATATACATCTGCCTCATAATATACCAAAAAATGCACGATTTGACTATGATAAGCAAACCAGATGTAAAGTCTGAAAATTGATTCGAGAGATCAACGAGCACCAGGTGGTTCAATTTAGCTATTTTTTTCGAAACTGGTCCACTTAAACTGGCTGACTTAGCTTCAAATGCTTCAGTTCAGCGATGTTCTTCAAACTGATGCATTGACGTCTACTAAACAAGCATCAAATGTTTCTATTAAACTTTTTTTTTTAAACTAACGTATTGAAACAGGCTGGGCGAGCCTCAAATGCTTCAGTTCATTGATTTGTTCGAAACTGATGTACTGAAACAGGCTAAGAGGCTCAAATGTTTCATTTCATTGTTTTTTTTCGAAACTGACGTATTGAAACCAGCTGTACGATCCTCAAATTCTTCAATTCAGTGATTTTTTTCGAAAATTATGTATTGAAACAAGCTAAACGAGCCTAAAATACTTCAGTTCAGCGATTTTTTTTCCAAATCAATGTACTGAAACTGGCCCAACTTGAGCAAGTGGTCGAAACAATTTGATCTGCTCAAAGTTTTTTTTAGCATCAGCTCAATTACAAACTAAATTTTCTGGGTATGAGCCTCGGTAATCCCTATATATTGACAAATGGTTCAAAAAATCCCTAGGATATTGTGAATTATTATTATTATGTGAGCAAATTACCTGCAGGAGGTTTACAGGGTATTTTTTTTATTTATCACGCAATATACATTGTCTAGGGATGTATCGGATGTGAAAATTTAGATATCCGCGGATGCGGATGTGTACACGGATGTCTTACTTATTTTGCGGATGCAGATGTAAGAAATTGTGTGGATGTTCCGCGGATTTCGGATGCGGATGCATATGCGGATATCTATGTACAGTAAAATGCGGATGCGGATATCTGATACATCCCTAATACATACTACCTGGAGTCTACCTGGAGAGAATTCCAGGGGTCAACGCCCCCGCGGCCCGGTCTGTGACCAGGCCTCTTGTTGGACCAGAGCCTGATCAACCAGGCTGTTACTGCTGGCCGCACGCAGTCCAACGTACGAACCACAGCCCGGCTGATCAGGTACCGACTTGAGGTGCCTGTCCAGTGCCTGCTTGAAGACAGCCAGGGGCTTGTTGGTAATCCCCCTGATGTATGCTGGGAGGCAGTTGAACAATCTTGGGCCCCTCACACTTATTGTGTTGTCCCTCAACGTGCTAGTGGCACCCCTGCTCTTCATTGGGGAATGTTACAGAGATATGTCCCCACAAAGAAGCTATATACACCTCAAGGTGCTAACAGCGTGTATATATAGTACACCTCCAGTGTACTACACATACTAGAAAGACTGCTAAAGATACATATATCTTTATGTATAATGTGAAAGAGGCAAACGTGTATTCAATCACATTTAACGTTAACTATTTGTATAAGGTACCACACAATGGGAACATCAGTTAACTAAGACATCTTAATGCCCAAAAACAAACCTAACCACATTCACTCAACACAAGGTAACAAAATACTAATATAAGGACACGTAGGTCGCAACATAATGTTCACCTTCACTACCACAAGACGTGTAGAAATGTATACATTACTTAACAATATATTACATGAAAGGAAATCACACCAGTCACTGCAACAACTAAAACCAGAAAACACAATTTCAAAGTTGAATCATGATTGCGCAAAAGTTGTCCCTGGATCAACTACGCATCCATTTCAAAACATAATAGTAATTAATCCAATAGTACATTGCAACTTCTCCCACTCTGTTTAACATCCTACCACCAGTCACGCTTACAAAGGTTATATCAACACACCCATCCACACGCTGGAAGCACGCCTGTCCGATATCACCATCACAACGCTCCCTTAAATCACAATTACACTGCACCCTCACTAAAGCACTAACCTCCAATGTCATCCCACACACCCCTTTCCCGGAGCCCGGACCCCAGGAACGGGCTTTCCCGGGTCACAGCGCCAATAGACCCCTACACTGATGTCTCCATAACCACCTGGAAAACTTGACCCCCACTGACTCCCATACACAACTATATTTCTACACTTAGTTCGATAAATCTTCGCTGCTAATATACGACGCCTCATTCCCAAATCATCTCTTCCCCTACACTCCCACACGATAAAAACATAATCCACAATCACGTACGCCGCCGCCCTCCCCTTTCTCTCTGACCCCCCTTCCCTCACGTCCAAACTGAGCGCCCTCAAAACGGACATCCTCCTTCCACCTTCACAACCAAAGTTAAAACACGAGCGAACCATTACCTTAGCCCCTCCAGGCGCAAGCAAAAATACACAACGTGAAAAGCCGTCTCCTCCTCTCCACAGAATCTACAGAGCCCATCTTCCACCATCCTTCTTTTCCTTAACTCTGCACCCGACGGCAGGATCCCATGTAGGAACCTGAACATCACCTCACGTTCCCTAGGTTGGACCCGCAACTTCTTAAACCTTCTCCAAATCCCTATCTAATCATACACAGGGTATAGTGCCACCACCGGTGCTTCTATGTGACCCAATAAAGCCCTATACAGCACCTTCACTTTGATCCGTTCCGGCTCATCACCCTTAACAACCGTTCACAATCATAGCAAGTAAGTACCTGTGTATTAGTCGACTGATGTGGGTCGCATCCTGGGGGACAAGATTGAGGACCCCAATGGAAATAAGACAGTCCCTCGATGACGCACTGCGGTTATCCTGCGTGGCTAACCCTCCTGAGTTAAAAATCCGAACAAAGTCTTATCCTTTTTGGCAGCTCAGATGAAAACTCGCACACACACGAGCTTTTAAATCTCTGCACCAAATTCACCTTAAACCAGCAAATAATAGAGCCTACAAGATTGGAGAATACGCTGGACCTCATCTTCACTAACAATGATGATCTGATACGAAATGTCATATCAAAAACAATATAGTACTCAGATCACAACACAATAGAGGTCCAGACTTGTATGTGATCAGTCTCGAAGGAGCCTTCACCAAATTCAACTTCAGTAACAAAAACATAAGTAAACCAAGTCCTAAATGATATAAACTGGGAAGATAGCCTAAGCAACACGGATCCTAACCTATGTCTAGAACAAATTAACTCTGGCACTTGAGGTATGATCAAGGCTTATTCCCTAAGGAAAAGGAGGAGAAGATGTAAACTAGAAAGAGAAAGCGCTCCCTATACAGGCGAAGGCAAAGAATAACAGAGCGGCTACAAGAGGCAAATATATCTGAATACGGAGGGAGACACTGGTTAGAGAAATAGCAAACATCGAACTAATGCTAAAGGAATCCTACAGGAGTCAAGAAACGCGGGAAGAACTAAAAGCCATAAATTAAATTGAAAGAAACCCAAAGTATTTCTTTTCTTATGCCAAATTAAAGTCGAGAACAATATCCAGTATTGGGCCCCTACTTAAACGGGATGGGTCCTACACAGATGACAGCAAGGAAATGAGTGAGCTACTAAAGTCCTAATATGGCTCGGTTTTTAGCGAGCCGCTAACCAGACTGAGAGTCGAAGATCTAAATTATTTTTTTATGAGAGAGACGCAGAATTTGATAGACACAATTATCTGACTTCGAAAAGGCGATGACATGCCCACCCACTTTGCCCCAGGCCCAGACTCATGGAACTCCATTTTCATCAAGAACTGCTTTTAACATCCTATGGAGAGGGAGCATGGACACTGGGGTCGTCCCACAGTTACTAAAAACAACAGACATAGCCCCACTCCACAAAGGGGGCAGTAAAGCAATAACAAAGAACTACAGACCAATAGCGCTAACGTCCCATATCATAAAAATCTTTGAAAGGGTTCTAAGAAGCAAGATCGCCACCCATCTAGATACTTATCAGTTACACAACCCAGGGCATCATGGGTTTAGAGCAGGTCGCTCCTGTCTGTCCCAACTACTGGACCACTACGACAAGGTCCTGGATGCTGTAGAAGACAAACATAATGCAGATGTATTATACACAGACTTTGCAAAACCCTTTGACAAGTGTGACCATGGTGTAACAGAGCACAAAATGCGTGATAAAGGAATAACAGGAAAAGTAGGTAGATGGATCTATAATTTCCTAACGAATAGAACACAAATAATAGTAGTCAACAGAGTAAAGTCTGAGGCGGCTACGGTGAAAAGCTCTGTTCCACAAGGCACAGTACTTGCCTCCATCTTGTTCCTCATCTTCATATCGGACATAGACAGGGATATAAGCCACAGTGCCGTGTCTTCCTTGCAGATGACACTCGAATCTGCATGACAGTGTCCTCCATTGAAGACACTGAAAGATTCCAGGCGGACATCAACCAAATCTTTAAATGGGCCATAACATTGTATCAGTCGCATCTGCTAGAAAAATGACAGGATGCATAATGAGAACCTTCAAAACCAGGGACGCCAAGCCCATGATGACACTCTTCAGGTCGCTTGTTCTATCTAAGCTGGAATATTGCTGCACACTAACAGCACCTTTCAAGGCAGGTGAAATTGCTGACCTATAAAATGTACAGAGAACCTTCACGGCACACATAAATGCAATAAAACACCCCAATTACTTGGAACGCTTGAAGTTCCTAAACCTGTACTCCCTAGAATGCAGCGGGAGAGATACATGATTATATACACTTGGAAAATCCTAGAGGGATTAGTACCAAACTTGCACACGAAAATCACTCCCTATGAAAGCAAAAGACTCGGCAGACGATGCAACATCCCCCAATGAAAAGCAGGGGTGCCACTAGCACGATTAGAGACAACACAGTGTCAGGGGCCCAAGACTGCTCAATTGCCTCCCAGCATTCATAAGGGGGATTACTAATAGACCCCTATCTGTCTTCAAGCAGGCACTGGACAGGCATCTAAAGTCTGTACCTGACCAGCCGGGCTGTGGTTCATACGTTGTATTGCGTGCGACCAGCAGTAACAGCCTGGTTGATCAGGCCCTGATCCACCATGAGGCCTGGTCCCAGACCGGGCCGCGGGGGCGTTGACCCCCGGAACTCTCTCCAGGTATACTCCAGGTGTTCAGTAATTCTGAGCAAATGAGCGACTCTGTGGCATACAGGCCCACTACCCCTTGTTACCTGTAAATTGTCTCATATAAATAATTTGTAACCTGGTAGCTATTATTATTACAATCAAAACTAAGCGCTAAACCCACAAGGGTCATACAGCCCTGGTATCTATATTTTTCATTTGACTCAGTTCAGTTCAGTTCAGACTCTCAGGTAAGGACTCACTAGGGGCGAGGGGAAAGTGGGGACAGACGAAGAATAGCCGGTGAGAGGAAGAGCTGAAGGAGAAGAGAAAGAGTCATGACTAAAACCAACAGTCTAACTACTTGGATGGTCACCCTTACATTTGACTCTGTGAGGGGTCCACCGATGAAAATGATTTTGTTGTTGTTTAATGGCTTTAAACTCTGTATATCTGCAAATACAAATGATCTGTTGTTCTGGAGTGGAGGCCACTGACTAGGCCTCCACTACAGTGTTCCACTCTTATTTTCTTACTAAACAACAATAGTTATGCCCAAATATTGTCGTTTTCTTTCATTCACAGAAACGTATCATCAGCTTTACTCAATACCAAAGTATACTTAACATACTTTTCCAATAAATTCAATGTTTTTTTTTTTTTTTTTTTTTTCAGGACGCGCAATTTACTCAAAGGTTTCTTCTCTTTGCGTTGATTGCTGATTCTTATTATATTGAAAGGAAAAACAAAATTATTTAGGTTTTTTTTTTTTAACATCTTGCGTTTTCGTTCCGGTTTTTATAGTAAATAATAAATAACAATATCTTTATTTACTACAAGTACATGTACAAGGTATACAGACCATAGCTGACATCAATGACATACTACTATATAGAAAGCCGCTTGTTATGCTGAGCATTTCGGGCAAATTAGGTCAGTTTTGTCCCAGGATGCGACCCACACCAGTCCACTAACACCCAGGTACCTACTTGCTAGGTGAACATAACAGGTGAAAGGAAACGCGTTGAAATGTTTCCACCCCGCCAGGAATCGAACCCGGGCCCTCAGAGTGTGAAGCGAGAGCTTTGTCAGCCAGGCTTTAAACTCAATTAACCATCCTACACCTCTCATTGTCTGAATCCTGAGGTGTTCCCATGAAACATTCCGATAAATAAGTCACATTGTTTGACTTTACTGGTATATCATATGTTAAATCTGCAGAATGTATTTTGTACGTACTCACCTAATTGTGGTTGCAGGGGTCGATTCATAGCTCACCTATGCCCACACGTTTGTGCCACTGAGAATGGCAGGCTCAATGCTGTTACCATTCATGACTCACGAAATCGTGAAAAAACACGTTCGCAAACTCCTAGCCCAGAGGTTAACGCACTGGCCTGGAATTTTACGACTCACTGGCCATGGGTTCAAACCCCACTCGTACTGTGGTCTGTTACCATTCAGCTTGCTACTCGCATGGACCTCGGTTCGAGAACCCATCCATTATTCAGTCTATTCTGTGGGTTATGTAGACTGTATGGGTTGTGGGTATGAGAATTGACGTGAGAATTGACGTGTCTTGAAAGCTGAGAAAGGATGTGGGATGAGACAGTCGAGTCACATACGGTGGAGAACGTCACATACGGTGGAGCACGTCACAGACGGTGGAGCACGTCACAGACGGTGGAGCACGTCACATACGGTGGAGCACGTCACAGACGGTGGAGCACGTCACATACGGTGGAGCACGTCACATACGGTGGAGCACGTCACAGACGGTGGAGCACGTCACAGACGTGCAGGGCATAAAACCATCCTATCAGAACCCTAGTAGCTGATAAGATTTTATTCGGATTTTTAACCCCGGAGGGTGAGTCAAATGGATATTCCAGGAAAGACAGTGCCACATCGAGGACTGTCTGTTTTATTTCCGCTGGGGTCCTTTAAATCTTGTCCCCCAGGATGCGACCCACACCAGTCGACTTACACCAAGGTAACGGGGCAACAAGTGTAAGGAAACACTTCCAATGTTTCCACTCTTGTTGTGGATCGAACCAGTTCAAGTGCCCCTCATTCTTTTGCTTATCTACTAATAGTAGTTTATTGCGACTTATCGTTGGTTTATATATATATATATATATATATATATATATATATATATATATATATATATATATATATATATATATATATATATCATGCAATATGATCACAGTAAACAGATGATATCACAATATGCAGAACAATCACTATGAAAAAATAGTGAATTCCAAGCGTTTTCGCGATTTCTCACATTATCAAGGAACTTTAAAAATATAAGATCAACAGGAAATAAATGGATCAAATGGAAACATGGAATATCAGATCATTGCTATAACAAAATCTGAAGAGTTTGTAATGAACTCAAAAATAAACTAAAAAGAAAATTACAGTCTAATTGAAAACAGTAATTGGCCAAAACATGCTAATAACAATTTTGTAATTAACTTATCAGAAGAAATATTAGATAAAAATACAACCGCTTCTCTAGGTTTCGGTCTAAGTTTTGCAATCTCAAAAAACTTAGTAGTGTGGAAATTGCAAAAGCCTTTCGTAACTTAGAAAAATTCTCTGATTTATCTAGTGATAAAATTAATATAAGTAAGGGGATGGTTTATAGTTCTATGATCAAACAAAATATTCCCAATTGCCCTCAAAGATTTTTTTAAGTCTTATGAAAAACTTATTAGTAATAAAAATTTGCATATTACTAAAGCAGATAAAACAATGCATCAAGCTCACATGTGTATATTCCCTCTTGATAAACATAATTTTCTCCATCGTTTATAAGCAATCTCTACGTCCTTTCTTCCTATCCATGATATATTCATTTAATGTCACGACACCATCTTCTAGTTCCCCCTCTCTTTATTTTCTGGATAATATTTAGGCTGTATTTTTTTTCTACGAGTCCCGAGTGACCTACATGGTCAAAGAGTTATATTAATATCACTTTTCAGCATTCTCCTCGCCTCTCTCCCTCTCTCTCTCTCTCTCTCGGAAGAGGTCGATGGCGAATGTAAATAACAAACAACACTTGACCTTACATTCCCCAGGGTCGCACCCGGCACATTCTAGTGTCATCCCGCGTGTGTGGATAAGTTGATTCTTTACTACAGTGCATCGTAAAAAGTGAGTGGAAGGTAAACAGTGAGTCTCTAGCAATATTTTATTGGTTGTTTTCCTTCAAGGAGACGGAAAGGAGGAATGGGGGAAGGGATGGAGGGAATGGGGGAAGGGAAGGAGGGAATGGGGGAAGGGAAGGAGGGAAGGGGAAAGGGGATGCCTTGATGCTGATGAAGAACTCTTAACCCAAAGAGTTGAATCGTCAGTCTAGATAAATCTAACCTGATTACCTCCAAGGCTTGTCGTTTCTCCTTTGGTGAAGTTTTTAAGATTTATCTTCTCTTTTAGCTTTCCTACTAGAGTGCAGATCATCTAACAGGCTTCTGTTTCACACTCATATGAGAAGACGATAGTATTTCCCCTGGATGGTCGCTGGCCAGCAGCCTACTATCTGATGTTTCTCTCTCTCTCACCAATAATGCGAAAAACTATTTATTCCACAACTGACAGAAGGCTCTTGAAGCATCCTAAGTCAACAAACCACTTTCCCATTTTCCCTAACACGTGATGGTTGAGGAAAACCTCGATTTATAATATCTTACCTTGGAGTACAGGATTTTATCCAAAACAATAATGATTCAGCAAGGGCGTCTTCATTTGCCAGCTTCTGTATATAAGGAATCCACTGCCAGTGTGGAGAACATAAGCCTCTTGGGACCTCTCAAGCGACTCTCCTGCCATGGTAAATACTTCTGTGTGTTACGCATGTTTGGTTTCAATAGGTAATTCTGGTTATTGATTGACATAAATACTAATATAATACACAAATACCCGCACATAACGGTCCAAGTCGGACTTAAACGTCATGAGTTTCATTGTGCTATGTAAGGGTTATTTGTGTATTGTTCCAGTCATGGTATTGTGGTTTTTTATTCGCTGATATAAATAATAATGATGCTATTATTTGTTGCCGCACATCTCATCTCCCATCATGGTAAGGCGGCCCAAAAAATAAGAAACACATTCACCATCATTCACTCAGTAGGCGTCTTGGCAGAAATGTTCAGATATTGCAGTTGTACGGACATTCTGTACAGCCACATCCCCCCTCCTGAGTACTTCCTACCTCCAGGACTCAAGCTTGGTGACCGAGTTTCTTGAATCCATTCATAAATGTTACCTTGTTCACACGTCAGTGATCTGGCACCCTCATATACGCCTGCTGGATGCTCAAGCCTGTAGCACTCAAAACTTCTTTTATACCCTCCCTCCAACTTTTCTCGGGACTATCCCTATTTCTCTTTCCTCTCACCCAAAATTTATGCACCTTTTTGGTCATCCTATTCTGCTCCGTCGTCTCTAAATGCTAAACCACCACAACAACTCCTCACCCACTCTCGGAATTATATCTATGGTAACCCCAAGCCCTTATAAAATTTAAATTTTCCCACTTCCCAAAAATATTGTTCATAAAACAATACCTTCAATCATGACATCTCTACTGCCTCCAGCCTCTTCATTGCTGCTACGTTTAAAGCCCATGCTTCACACCCATATAAATTGTTGGTTCCACTGTTCACCTCGTTTTTCACTCACCGATCTGTCTATATGTTCACTCCCAAACATCTACATACATTCACTTCCTAAATATTCCCTCCCTCCAGTCTGACATCTAGTCTTTCGTTGCTCACTTCTATGTTCGCTTTTTATTTTGTTTTTTTTTACTCATCCGCCCAACTTCCTCCACCAACCTTTGCATCATGTCTTCAGACCTTCCAAAAAGTACCTTTGTTATCTACAAAGAGCAATTGTGACAACTCCCACTTCGTATCAGAATCATTATCTTCCGATACCAATCCTCTCAATAGCATTCACGGATTATGCAACCTCATCCTTAAATAGGTTAAATAATTATGATAACAATAAACATCCCTTTCTAAGACCTATATTTACTGGAATATAGTTGCCTTTCCTCCTTATACGTCATAACCTCCACTCCATACCGAAGTCTCTTCTACCCCCACACATTTGTTGATTTTTCATTGCAGTGAAAATAACGTACTTTAGTAGTTTAGTTTTCAAACACTGGAAAATAAGTGTCGGGGCTATAATAATAATAATAATAATAATAATAATAATAATAATAATAATAATAATGATAATAATAATGATAAACTTAATTTCTACAAGTACATGATACAACTTATACAGACCATAGCTGACATCAGTGTCACACTATATAGAAAGCCCCTTGTTAGGCAGAGCATTTCGGGCAAATTAGGTTAATTTTGTCCCCAAGATGCGACCCACACCATTGGACTAACACCCATGTACATATCTACTGCTAGGTGAACAGGGACAGCTGGTGTCTTAAGGAAACACATCACAGTGTTTCCACCCGTACCGGGGATCGAACCACGGACTTCAGTGTGTGAACTGAAGTACGCTAGCCTCTCTAACTGGAATTACACAGCCTCACTCTCCTCATAAAAACTCTTAACTGTTATTAGTTTACCTACTACCTATTTCATACATCCGCTACATCTGCCATATTACTTACCCTATCCACCCCATCACAGGCCTTTTCTAAAACCATGAATGCATCAAATGGCTCCCTATCTAAATGTTCACCACATATATGCTTCAAAGTGAACAATTAGTCTACGCACCCAGTTCTACTTTCCCTCTAGTCCCTAACTTTTGCAATAATAATTCTACCATAGACCTTACTCAGTACAACACAAGAAACTTACTTCCTTATAATTCTTACATTCTGATCTCATTTTCCCTTATATAAGGGAATTATTCACTCGGCACAGACCGAGAAGCGGGGGCGTTGACCCCCAAAACCCTCTCCAGGTAAACTCCAGGTAAACTCCAAAGCTAAATATATACCTGTTGTTAACATAATCCCTTCTGTTTCGACAGATTTACCCCTATATTATTATTATTATTATTATTATTATTATTATTATTAATATTATTATAACAATGTTTTTTTTTATTGATCTATTATTTTCTGTCTGCACTTTAAATTTCTTCAAACTCACTCGCTAGTTCTATCCCGATAAGAGGAAATTTAAGACATGCATTATCTTATCAAGACAATAAGACTTAAAACGGAGAAAAAACAGACGTTGCAGAACAAGCTTTCATCCGGACAACTACGTTTCGCTCAATGTAACTCTCCATCATGTCTGTACAAAGTGCCAAACAGAGCTAAACGTTGTCAACAAGACAACAAGACACATAATCCTGATAATTGTACACTCATATATATCATAATTATCTTTCACAAGCCTGATACAATGACTTCGTAAAAAAACGTAATATAATAAAGCTGCATTTGAGGTGCAATATATATATATATATATATATATATATATATATATATATATATATATATATATATATATATATATATATATATATATTCCAGCTACGTTATTGTGACTTTTGTTTCCTTTACAGAGGTTGGCTGCAACAATAGTGTTGTTGACTGTGCTGGTGTTCACTTGTCATGCCTCACCAGGGAGGAGGTATGGCTCCTCCAGTGGTGACTCACGGCCTGGAGGCCATTTTAGCAGCGGCCGAAGCTCATCGGGAGGTGGAGGCGGCTTTATTGGAGGTGGTGGAGGACACGGAGGCGGCAGTGGCTTTGGAAGCGGAAGCATATCCTTCGGAGGTGGAGGACATGGAGGTTCATTTGGAGGAGGAGGCTTCGGAAGCGGGAGCATAACCTTTGGAGGTGGAGGACGTGGAGGAAGCAGCTCCGGAAGAAGCAGCTCATTTGGAGGTTACGGAGGAAGTGGTAGTGGAGGTGGTGGTGGTGGTCACGGAGGTTCGTTTGGAGGAGGTGGTTTCGGAGGGTCGTTTGGAGGAGGTGGTTTCGGAGGTGGTGGTCACGGAGGATCTGGAAGCGGAGGCTTTTCAGGAGGATTTGGAGGCTTCTTTGGTGGTGGAAAAGGTGGTGGTGGGGGTGGTACAGGACATGGGAGGGGTGGTGGTAGTAGATACGGGGGTGGTGGTGGCGGTGGACACAGTGGAGGAGGTGGTGGTAGTAGTTTTGGTGGCGGTGGACACAGTAGTGGAGGTGGTGGTTTTGGTGGTGGTGGACACAGTAGTGGAGGTGGTGGTGGTGGTTTTGGTGGTGGTGGTTTTGGTGGAGGTAGATACAGTAGTGGAGGTGGTGGTGGTGGTTTTGGTGGAGGTGGACACAGCAGTGGTGGTGGTGGTTTTGGTGGAGGTGGACACAGCAGTGGTGGTGGTGGTTTTGGTGGAGGTGGACACAGCAGTGGTGGTGGTGGTGGACACAGTAGTGGAGGTGGTTACGGGAAATAATTTTTTTTGCCTATAACTGAAAACACCGAAAGTCATCAAATATCAGCACTTTAACTCACCAAAATAAAAAAGTATCATAAACTTACTAACATCACTACAATAGTTACCATCAACCTTACGACGTCATCACTTGACAATACAATAGTCACCATCAACCTCACGAAACCACCACACATCACTATCAACCTTACGAAGCCACCACACATCACTGCAAGCCACCACACATCACTACAAGCCACTATCAACCTTACGAAGCCACCACACATTACTGCAAACCGCCATCAACCTTACAAAGCCACCACACATCACTGCAAGCCACCATCAACCTTACGAAGCCACCATCAACCTTACGAAGCCACTAAACATCACGGAAACAGTCACCATCAACCTTACGAAGCCACCATCAACCTTACAAAGCCACCACACATCACTACAAGCCACCATCAACCTTACGAAGCCACCATCAACCTTACGAAGCCACCAAAAACCTTACGAAGTCACCACACATCACTACAAGCCACCATCAACCTTACAAAGCCACCACACATCACTACAAGCCACCATCAACCTTACAAAGCCACCATCAACCTTACGAAGCCACCACACATCACTACAAGCCACCATCAACCTTACAAAGCCACCATCAACCTTACGAAGCCACCACACATCACTACAAGCCACCATCAACCTTACAAAGCCACCACATATCACTACAAACCACCATCAACCTTACGAAGCCACCACACATCACTACAAGCCACCATCAACCTTACAAAGCCACCACACGTCACTACAAGCCACCATCAACCTTAAAGGATGTCAAACATCCATTCAGATAAAAATGCAGTTACTAAAATGTCTTCAAATCTTAATTTTTCTTGCGAACTCAAAAAAAAAAAAGGTCACAACTCTATAATAACAAAATGAATTTTATTTCCTAATAATAATAGTTTTTCGTATTGTTCAAGTGAATAATAAAACGTGAATTTTTGGTAATGTTTTAATTAAAATTCCTTTTTTATATATATATTATATCTTTCACACTTTCTCTTTGTTTAAATTTTATTGAGAGGTGAAGTAATTATAAGATAAATGATTTAAGTTCTTGAATTAAAAAAAAAAAAAACGTATGAAAAAAAGTTAATGAATTAACGTTAAGTAAATTCTATCAACATAAATCAATCTTTTTTCAATGACAAGTTCCCTTTTTGCCAAAAAAAAAAAAAACATCACACAAGATACATACACCGAAATGTGTCTCTCTCACCGTATATACACTGAGAGTTTATACTGAGAGTTTACACTGAGAGTTTACACTGAGAGTTTACACCGAGAGTTTACACTGAGAGTTTACTGAGAGTTTACACTGAGAGTTTACACTGAGAGTTTACTGAGAGTTTACACTGAGAGTTTACTGAGAGTTTACACTGAGAGTTTACACTGAGAGTTTACACCGAGAGTTTACACTGAGAGTTTACTGAGAGTTTACACTGAGAGTTTACACCGAGAGTTTACACTGAGAGTTTACACTGAGAGTTTACACCGAGAGTTTACACCGAGAGTTTACACTGAAAGTTTACACTGAGAGTTTACACTGAGAGTTTACACCGCGAGTTTACACTGAGAGTTTACACTGAGAGTTTACTGAGAGTTTACACCTAGAGTTTACACTCAGAGTTTACACCTAGAGTTTACACTGAGAGTTTACACCTAGAGTTTACACTGAAAGTTTACACCGAGAGTTTACACTGAGAGTTTACACTGAGAGTTTACACCGAGAGTTTACACTGAGAGTTTACACTGAGAGTTTACACTGACAGTTTACACCTAGAGTTTACACTGATAGTTTACACCGAGAGTTTACTGAGAGTTTACACCTAGAGTTTACACTGAGAGTTTACACCTAGAGTTTACACTGAGAGTTTACACTGAGAGTTTACACCGAGAGTTTACACTGAGAGTTTACCATGAGAGTTTACACCTAGAGTTTACACTGATAGTTTACACCGAGAGTTTACACTGAGAGTTTACACCGAGAGTTTACTGAGAGTTTACACTGAGAGTTTACACTGAGAGTTTACACCGAGAGTTTACACCGAGAGTTTACACTGAGAGTTTACACTGAGAGTTTACTGAGAGTTTACTGAGAGTTTACACCTAGAGTTTACACTGAGAGTTTACACTGAGAGTTTACACCTAGAGTTTACACTGAAAGTTTACACCGAGAGTTTACACTGAGAGTTTACACCGAGAGTTTACACCGAGAGTTTACGCTGAGAGTTTACACTGATAGTTTACACCGAGAGTTTACACTGAGAATTTACACCGAGAGTTTACACTGAGAGTTTACACTGAGAGTTTACACTTAAAGTTTACACTGATAGTTTACACCGAGAGAGTTTACACTGATAGTTTACACCGAGAGTTTACACTGATAGTTTACACCGAGAGTTTACACTGATAGTTTACACCGAGAGTTTACACTGATAGTTTACACCGAGAGTTTACACTGAGAGTTTACACTGAGAGTTTACACCGAGAGTTTACACTGATAGTTTACACCGAGAGTTTACACTGATAGTTTACACTGATAGTTTACACCGAGAGTTTACACTGAGAGTTTACACTGAGAGTTTACACTGATAGTTTACACTGATAGTTTACACTGATAGTTTACACCGAGAGTTTACACTGATAGTTTACACTGATAGTTTGCACTGATAGTTTACACTGATAGTTTACACCGAGAGTTTACACCGAGAGTTTACACCGAGAGTTTACACTGAGAGTTTACTCTGATAGTTTACACTGATAGTTTACACCGAGAGTTTACACTGAGAGTTTACACCGAGAGTTTACACTGAGAGTTTACACTGATAGTTTACACCGAGAGTTTACACTGATAGTTTACACCTAGAGTTTACACTGATAGTTTACACTGATAGTTTACACCGAGAGTTTACACTGATAGTTTACACTGAGAGTTTACACTGATAGTTTACACTGATAGTTTACACCTAGAGTATACACTGATAGTTTACACCGAGAGTTTACACTGAGAGTTTACATTGATAGTTTACACCGAGAGTTTACACTGAGAGTTTACACTGAGAGTTTACACCGATAGTTTACACTGAGTGTTTACACTGAGAGTTTACACTGAGAGTTTACACTGAGAGTTTACAACTAAAGTTTACACCGAGAGTTTACACTGAGAGTTTACACTGAGAGTTTACACTGAGAGTTTACAACTAAAGTTTACACTGAGAGTTTACACTGAGAGTTTACAACTATAGTTTACACTGAGAGTTTACACTGAAAGTTTACGTTAGTCCCTATTTTAGTGATTAAAGTATTTTCAACCGGTGGCAAACAAGTGCCATGCCGCCTTAATGACCCTCATGCAGCCGATAGATTTTAAACGCCATTAACCATTAACCTTGACATGAGTATTGGAAGCCTTTCTAACCTGTAGTGAAAAACTTAACCACGAATTTCACTGAACCACAGATTGGAAAACAAAACTTTCCCCTGCCAGCCGTATGATTGAGGTATGTTGAGGATATACATACCCAAGTATTTTCAAAGTTAAAATAAAACCAAAAATACTAAAGGACTGAACTAAACACAGAATACAACCCTGAGTAAGTTCTGGTGTTATTTTATAATGACAGCCCCTCTCATGCACTTCATGCAATACAATGACAGCGCCTCTCATACACTTCATGCAATACAATGACAGCCCCTCTCATACACTTCATGCAATACAATGACAGCCCGTCTCATGCACTTCATGCAATACAATGACAGCCCCTCTTATACACTTCATGCAATACAATGACAGCCCCTCTCATACACTTCATGCAATACAATGACAGCCCCTCTCATGCACTTCATGCAATACAATGACAGCCCCTCTCATGCACTTCATGCAATACAATGACAGCCCCTCTCATGCACTTCATGCAATACAATGACAGTCCCTCTCATGCACTTCATGCAATACAATGACAGCCCCTCTCATACACTTCATGCAATACAATGACAGCCCTCTCATGCACTTCATGCAATACAATGACAGCCCCTCTCATGCACTTCATGCAATACAATGACAGCCCCTCTCATGCACTTCATGCAATACAATGACAGCTCCTCTCATGCACTTCATACAATACAATGACAGCCCCTCTCATGCACTTCATGCAATACAATGACAGCCCCTCTCATGCACTTCATGCAATACAATGACAGCCCCTTTCATGCACTTCATGCAATACAATGACAGCCCCTCTCATGCACTTCATGCAATACAATGACAGTCCCTCTCATGCACTTCATGCAATACAATGACAGCCCCTCTCATGCACTTCATACAATACAATGACAGCCCCTCTCATGCACTTCATGCAATACAATGACAGTCCCTTTCATGCACTTCATGCAATACAATGACAGCCCCTTTCATGCACTTCATGCAATACAATGACAGCCCTCTCATGCACTTCATGCAATACAATGACAGCCCTCTCATGCACTTCATGCAATACAATGACAGCCTCTCATGCACTTCATGCAATACAATGACAGCCCTTCATGCACTTCATACAATACATGACAGCCCCTCTCATGCACTTCATGCAATACAATGACAGCCCCTTTCATGCACTTCATGCAATACAATGACAGCCCTTCTCATGCACTTCATGCAATACAATGACAGTCCCTCTCATGCAATTAAATATTTTATGGCAAATTTACTTTAAACATGATAACAAAACACAATGAAAATAATATATGTGAAGAGCTCTTCCATGGTGTCCCTGGGCTGAGTGTCTTTTGTCGAAAGAAAAGTTGCAACAACTTTTTTATATAATTAAAGGGAGACTATGATGTGGCTGCTGGCCAAGAAGTCAGTGCTTTGTTTACAAGCCATTGGGTAGACTGAACTAATATCAAAGAACTATTCCCTTGTAATTTTGTCGTTCATCATTATAGAGTTCTCTCTTATAAAGCGTATATCACTATACAGATCTCACCTAACAATGCAGATATCTCAAGCCGCAAGGGAATGGAAATCTTTTTCTCAAGACCTTTAGCACTTTCCTGCGTCGTCATGAGCTATGCAATGCTGCAAGTCTAGCAAAATAATTCCCCCCTCTTTATCTGTTGCTAGATTTGAAACATTGCATAGCTCCTGACGACGCACGAAAGTGCGAAAGATCTTGAGCTAAAGATTTCCATCCCCATATTCTGCCTATATATATATATATATATATATATATATATATAATATATATATATATATATATATATATATATATATATATAAATGACTCAAAATGAACAAACAGGGAATCGAACCGAGACCTTGTGTTTGACAGCCCTCTACGCTGCATCATGCAGCCACACTGGTTTCAATAGGAACATATTAAAACTGTCACTTCTGTGACAGGTAGCACCAGCCTCCACTGTCTATAACATCACAGGGCCCTCCCACACCACAACAACTTCCTTATACATTTCATTATCTCTATGCATCCTTTCACAGAAGTGACAATTGTGAAAGCATCGCATTGAGAATACTGTGTTTTAATAGTATACTGTCTGGCTTGCTACGCACAGGACCTCGATTCTATTTCCTTCCAGTTTTCTGTTCCTTCATTGACAGTCGTTCATCACGACTAATTTTGGATTTAATGTATGTGGAGGAGGTGTTGATTCACCGGGAATTATCCCGGCCCGGGTCTTAACAAGATGGCGACCCGGCTTCGGCTCCCTGGCGTGGAAGTATCAGAGACCTATGTCTCCCATGGGAGGGGGTACCCCTCAGCGGCGGGACCAACTGGTCCCAGGCCTAGCCACATTCCCCACCAGCACGAGGCAGGTGGTATATAGATGCTAGGCCTCTCTGGTCTGCCACCTTCCCCGCCCCAAGGAGGCTGACAGGAAGGGCAGGCTTGCGAGCCGCAGATGGTAGCAAGCTCCAGCTCTGGCACCTACCCTGCCCTAGAAGGGCTGGGCATGGTGATCGACCTAATGTATGTATCTGTACGTACGGTTTTCAATAAAAAAAAATGGATTTAATGGACAGAGTATGAGAAATATCCTCGATCGCCTGTTGTGATTATTTATTTATCTGTCACAGAAAGAGAACTTATTTATAAAAAAAAATATTTATAAAATAATATTCTTATTTAACCACTCTGGCCTAGCCCAAAACATGAGTTAATTGGACAATGGAGTATTAATTTCTTATATTTTAATTCTGTCGACTTAACGAGGGCCATTAAAGCTACATGGCGCCTGACTACATAAGAACATAAGAATGGAGGAACACTGCAGAAGGCCTACTGGCCCATACAAGGCAGGTCCTTATCAAAACCACCACTACCTAAGAATTTACTCCCGTACTCACGACACTAATCAAACCCAGCCCCGCCCACTCATATATTTGTCCAATCTCTTTTTAAAGCCACCCAAGGTCCTAGCCTCTATCACCCTACTTGGAAGATTGTTCCACGCATCTACAACTCTGTTCGAAAACCAGTACTTGCCTATGTCCTTTCTAAATCTAAATTTATCCAATTTAAATCCGTTATTTCTGGTTCTTACTTGGTTCGATATCCTCAGTATTTTATTAATATCTCCTTTGTTTATGCCCATCATCCACTTGTACACCTCGATGATATCTCCCCTCATTCTACGTCTCTCCAGAGAGAGAGGAGGGGTGGGAAGAGGGGTAAGAGGACGAGTGAGAGGAGGGGTGAGAGGAGGGGTGAGAGGAGGGGTGAGAGTAGGGGTGAGAGGAGGGGTGAGAGGAGGGGTTAAGTTTATTTAGATACAGGTACACATAAATACAGTTACACAAATTATCATATATAGTAACATATATGCAAATTAAGTAGGATAACCCTAAAAAAAGGTCCGTCAAAGTGACTTATTTTTCCATTGGAGAGTGATAAAGCTATCTCTCTCTCTCACGTACATGTCTTAAAGCTCTCTCTCTCTCTCACGTACATGTCTTAAGAACATAAGAACATAAGAAAGAAGGAACACTGCAGCAGGCCTACTGGCCCATGCGAGGCAGGTCCAAATCTCCAACGGCTTAAGCCCCGACCCAGCCAGGTCAGGTTACATTCACTTAAGGAGGGAACACTGCATCTGACCTAGCACAGGCTAGTCAGGACTAACTCACACCCAACCGCACCCACTCATATAATTGTCTAGTTGACCACCTGGTCAGCCGACCACCTGGTCAAGTCACTTCCACTTAAGGAATTAGTACAGCTACTGACCTGGTAATACAAGCTAGTCAGGTCCAAATTCACACCCATCCACACCCACCCATGTATTTATCTAACCTATTTTTAAAACTACACAACGTCTTAGCATCTATGACGGTACTCGGGAGTTTGTTCCACTCATCCACAACTCTATTACCAAACCAGTGCTTTCCTATATCCTTCCTGAATCTGAACTTTTCCAACTTGAAACCATTGCTGCGAGTCCTGTCTTAGCTGGATATTTTAATGCTTAGAATCAGTAATAAGGGCTACTCTGAGAGTCCCTACATTGACCACACTGCTGCACTCTGCAGTTGGGGACCTACATTTTTGGGGCCCCTGAAGCTTGAATTATCATGGGGGCCCCTTCGCAACCCCTTCTCGTACAGTAGACCCAAAATTTTAAAGCAATGTGGACTATATCACTATAGTCGGTTCTGGAGCCCCTTGGGGATTAGGGGCCCTGAAGCTTAATCTTCATTAGCTATATAGTAGATCCGTCCCTGGGCTCTAAGTGCCTACCCGTCATGAGACGTACATATCAGATTTTATATACGAACTTGGGTGGGGATATGACCACGTAATATTGTGTTGTCTCGGAGTTTAACACTTGAAAGGAAAAGGCTGACAAATACTGGCACACGTGCAGAGCCACTAGCCGTGACTGTGTACGTGGAGGGCGAAAGTATTATAGTACTACCTAACGCACCCTTACCAACAGAGAAGGTCTAATTACTTGATAAAATATAATTACCCGACAGCTTCGTAGCATCATTCCTTATGAAAAAAATATAATAAAGAAACTTTCTCAATTTAAAAAAAAAAAAAATAGTTAATCTTTTCTGCAAGTTATTTCGTCAGGGTCACTTACAAACAATAGCTACAAACAATAGCTGCCCTTGTCACTTGTGCTGCCCGCCGCACATGGGTATACATACATGGATATAAAAGCTTGTGTTCTGGACCTAGTTTTCAGTTCACTGACTGAGTCAAGCACGTGCAGATATACGCTAAACATGGTAACCAAATATATATATATATATATATTATTCACAAACAAGCGATATTATGCTTAAAAAGAGAATGTTGTTATACCCATTTTTTCCTAATTTCTCTGGATTTTTAGCTAACCCTTCTAATTTCTTTGAATGATCAGGCTTCTAAAGGCATGTTCCCAAAGGCCTAAACAAATTTTCATTATACTGTGGCTTAATTACATTACATATATACTGCATGTGTAAAAAAATATTTTTCGTTTTATTGTGAATGCTTCCATATGTGTGGCCTCACCTAATTGTGGTTACAGGGGTCGATTCATAGTTCCTCTCTGTTACACTATTCTCTTCCCCTTCCCTTTCTTAAATTCTCCATTCTTCTTTTTCCCACTTTTAACTTACCCTTTCTCCATCTATTTCTTAAAATAAGTCGTAAAAAGAAACGTTTTATTAATTTTCATAAGTTATCCCTAAGTTTCACAACATACTAACTACGTATTTCAGTGAGTTAAGATGTCTATCATTATGTATTTTGATTTACAGAAACTATTATTCCTGTCAGCAATTGCAGCGCTCTTAGTGGCCACTTGCTATGGTGGATATGGCTACGGGGGCCATGGAGGATATGGCTATGGGGGCTATGGTGGAATTAGCGGTGGAAGCCATCCTGGATATGGATATTCTCATGCCTCTTACTTCCTGAGGAACCCTAAGGGTGGCTATGGTTTTGGCGGACCTGGAAATGCGGGAGTACATGGGGCACATAGTGGCTATGGACACGGTGGCGGATATGGACACGGTGGCGGATATGGATACGGTGGCGGATATGGATACGGTGGCGGATATGGACACGGTGGCGGCTACGGATACGGTCGCTGAGGAAGTGATAGACCAACTGGCTGAGGTGGACACGCTGCTAACACAGGCCAGTAGACCCAACGCAGTGCTCCTCTGTTTATATATGTTGGATACACTGTCAGGTATTTGACGTTATGAAGCACTGAAAATAAATATATTTATGACCGCTTGTGACGAGTTCTTTCATTTCCTTATTGTGGTTCATCATCTGAATTGCGTTGGGATTTTTATGCATTGATTACAATGCATTTCATACACATAATCCTCCCTTAGGTGACTGAAACTAATGTTGACGTTCCAGTCCGACTTGGACTATTAACTAGTGACACACCGTACCACGGGTGGGGTTAGAACCCGCGATTAGAGACTCTCTGATCGCGGGTTCTAACCCCACCAGTGGTATGGTTTGTTTGCAATCGTGTCATTACGATTTCGTGAGTCAACTAGTAACACAAACGTGAGTCGTGAGTCGTCAAAAGTTTCAGTCGCCTAAGTTCGGGTTATTTGTGTATTGTTCCTGTCACAGTATTGTGCCTTTTTGTTATTCAATACATCGTGTTAATTTTATTAATGTTTTAAAAGTATTATACACACGACCACGACCTTAACCTGTGTGTGTAATTTTTTTATATATATTTTATTGAAATACAAGTATAACATACATATAACCCTTTAAAACAAGGGTAGACGTACAATTTAAATTGCGGAAAGTATAAATTTCAATCCCGTAGGACTTACAATAAACCCATCTCTCAGAACTTTAACAAAACATAACGGAAATAGTAATGACATAACATGAAAGCGTCCCAGATAACTGGGTCCAAGTTATACATCGTGCAAAACATTGCAAATATAACAATAATTCGACATACGTCCGAGTCACAAAATTGAAATTCACGATAAGCAACCAGCACATTGAAAACAACCAGTGAAATAACTTTCACCATAACACAAATTAAAAAAACCACAAGCACACACCTACCTAACTAACCCCCCATTACAGTACATCCCTCTGTCATACACTCACCTCACCACAATCCATACGATTCATGATTCCAAAATGTTTATGTCACATGTCTGACATACCAACATCCCTCCAGGGATGCCACTTTACATAACATAATGAAAAGAAATCAATTACAATAAAAAAAACATAATCACAAATAGTAAGAACAATGAATAATGAAAATACTTCGTACATCTACAAAACATGAAATCAGTATATACTGTCAGAAAAACAGCAAAACATAATACATAATTAACAAGAAAGCATAACAGTTCATGTACGAAACACATATCGCACAGAAAACACACCAACTCGCCGATGCTGTATACGCACCTGTTCTCAGAAATACAGATCCACCTACAAAATCTTGCACCACTATCACAAACACCTATCACTCTATATACATCACGAGGACCCTTACAGGTCTCGAGACCAACATGGTCGTGTCCCAAAACCAAACACAAGATTAACATGAATACAGAGGACACACAGCAAATCCCAAACAGGACAAAATAATTCTTCTCATACACACTTCATGCATACAAAACACATACAACAAAACAGTAATGCCCCCCTATGACCCCCTATGTTAAGCAACCTTGACCCCACACGCACAATCACACAGGCCCCAGTAATCACATTCATCGGCACACAAACCCTCCTCTCCCCTGGGAGACCAGCTTGTCGAAACCCCTGACACACTCACAAAGTCCATAAATCCCTCATGTTGAAGTCCCTGTAACCCACCAGAAAATCCCTTACCCACCTCCCCCCATATAGGTCCCTATTACGGCACACTTCGTCCTATAAAAGGCTGCAGCCAGTGCCATCCAACGTTCCCTACCCCTTTATCCCTCATTGCCCATGAAATAAAAACAAAATTCGCTACCACATACGCCACTGCCCTTTGAACCTCCATCCCCACCCCACCCACATCCAAACTGAGTGCCCTCAACACTAAGAACCCTCCCACCACTAAAATGACATGCCCCAACCATTCCCTCACAACACCCAAATGCTCACATAAGTTTACAACATGAAATGCAGTTTGTTCCCCCCACATTCTCGACACACCCCATCCACCCTAAGGCCTCTGTTACGTAATACCACTCCCGACGGCAGGATTCCATGGAGAAAC
The DNA here is from genome assembly GCA_009830355.1 of Cherax destructor. Lineage (NCBI taxonomy): Eukaryota > Metazoa > Arthropoda > Malacostraca > Decapoda > Parastacidae > Cherax > Cherax destructor. The sequence continues at coordinate 52,037 of WNWK01006882.1, read as the reverse complement.
GGGAACAATACCTCCCTCACACATGGTCGTATGCACAACCTCCTTAACCTCCCCCAAATGTCCTTCCAAGCATACAGAGGGTACACCCCTTCCACAACAGCCACCTCCCTAGACCTCACCACCTTCTCAATGGCCCTGACCCTCATATGCGATGGATCCCTAACAAGTAGTAAAACCCGTAACATGTCCTCACATTCCCTCAAATCCCGACCTCCCCACCACCTCCATATATCTCATGCAGAAGGCCTATAACCCCCACTCCCCAACCACCCTCTGGTACCCTCGTGTCACATAAACACTCTTTAATCTACATTCCCAGGGAATCAACCCCAGCCCTCCCTGGCATAACGGGAGCATTACCACCCCTCTTCTTAACCAATCACAACCCGATCCCCAAATAAAACGAAATACCCTTCACAACAACTTCTGAACATCCCCCTGCACCAAAGGGTACATTGCCGCAACATACCATATTTTACTATATAGTAGCACATTAACCACTATTACCCTTTGGTGCAGCATGAGATGTGTCGGCCCAAACCATCTAATCTACCTAACACTCGATTTACTACGCTCGCCGAATTAACCTCCCTCACCTCCCCCATTTACACCCCACCACAAATCTTTACCCGATCCACTAAACACCACCTCTCACTAACATGCCCACCTACCATACCTTCCCAGCCCCCAATCCCCATGAACTTCGACTTATCCATATTTACTTTCATAACCGTCACATCCCCAAAAACATCCATGACCCTCCCTACACACCCCAATCCCTCCCCCCCTCCCCACGAGGATCGTCATATCATCCACATAACCCACAATGCCTGGACTCCCAACACCCAGATCCACCCCCCCCCCTTCGCCCGCACAGACGCCTCCACTGCCCTATAAAACAGGTCCTGCAAACACGCGAACAACATTTGTGATAGAGGACGACCCTGTCGTAAACCCCTACTCATCCAAACACGCTGCCCCACCCTCCCATTCACCTTCACATACATACCCGCTCCCCTGTACAAAGTTCGTGCCCAACGCACAATCTCCTCACCAAACCTCTGCCACCTCATAATCCTCCACAACACTTCACGTTCCACACTATCATACGCCGCTCTCCAATCCAGCGCCAACCCCCCCCCCCCTTCCTCTTGCCTACTCTCAATAAACCCCTAATAACCCCATGCCCTCATACATTGACCTTCCCGGCACCCCAAACTGACCCCCAACAATAACCTTATCTATGACCCTTTTCAATCTATTGCCTAATATTTTCGCAAATAACTTATAGTCTGCACACATAAGTGATATAGTCCTGTAGTCCCTTACCGTCGTCTGACTGTTCCCTTTTGGGACCAAAACCACTATCGCTGTTGCTTGTAAATCCCCCAAAACACCCCTCTCCTTCATGACATTTAACAACCTCACTAAAAAACCCTTTAATACTCCCCAATGCTATATGTATATAAGTCACTCGGCAATCCATCTATCCCTGACGCCTTACCCCTACTCATACCCATCAATGCAGTCCATACCTCATCCTCCACAATATCTCCACTCAACCCCTCCCTATCCCTCCTCTCAAGCACACATTGCACCCAACTTCCCATATACCTTAAAGCCTCCTCCCGCACACCACCACTCCTCATATGCGATGGATCCCTAACAAGTAGTAAAACCCATAACATGTCCTCACATTCCCTCAAATCCCGACCTCCCGACCACCTCCTTATATCCTCATGCAGAAGGCCTATAACCCCCACTCCCCAACTACCCTCTGGTACCCTCGTGTCACATAAACACTCTTTAATCTACATTCCCAGGGAATCAACCCCAGCCCTCCCTGGCATAACGGGAGCGTTACCACCCCTCTTCTTAACCAATCACAACCCGATCCCCAAATAAAACGAAATACCCTTCACAACAACTTCTGAACATCCCCCTGCACCAAAGGGTACATTGCCGCCACGTACCATATTTTACTATATAGTAGCACATTAACCACTATTACCCTTTGGTGCAGCATGAGATGTGTCGGCCCAAACCATCTAATCCACCTAACACTCGATTTACTACGCTCGCCGAATTAACCTCCCTCGCCTCCCTCATTTACACCCCACCACAAATCTTTACCCGATCCACTAAACACCACCTCCCACTAACATGCCCATCTACCATACCTTCCCAGTCCCCAATCCCCATGAACTTCGACTTATCCATATTTACTTTCATAACCGTCACATCCCCAAAAACATCCATGACCCTCCCTACACACCCCAATCCTCCTCCCTCTCCACGAGGATCGTCATATCATCCACATAACCTACAATGCCTGGACTCCCAACACCCAGATCCACCCCCCCTTTGCCCGCACAGACGCCTCCACTGCCCTATAAAACAGGTCCTGCAAACACGTGAACAACATTTGTGATAGAGGACGACCCTGTCGTAAACCCCTACTCATCCAAACACGCTGCCCCACCCTCCCATTCACCTTCACATACATACCCGCTCCCCTGTACAAAGTTCGTGCCCAATGCACAATCTCCTCACCAAACCTCTGCCACCTCATAATCCTTCACAACACTTCACGTTCCACACTATCATACGCCGCTCTCCAATCCAGCACCAACACCCCCCTCCCTTCCTCTTGCCTACTCTCAATAAACCCCCTAAAACCCTATGCCCCTCATACATTGACCTTCCTGGCACCCCATACTGACCCCCAACAATAACCTTATCTATGACCCTTTTCAATCTATTGCCTAATATTTTCGCAAATAACTTATAGTCTGCACACATAAGTGATATAGTCCTGTAGTCCCTCACCATCGTCTGACTGTTCCCTTTTGGGACCAAAACCACTATTGCTGTTGCTTGTAAATCCCCCAAAACACCCCTCTCCTTCATGACATTTAACAACTTCACTAAAACACCCTTTAATACTCCCCAATGCTATATGTATATAAGTCACTCAGCAATCCATCTATCCCTGGTGCCTTACCCCTACTCATACCCATCAATGTAGTCCATACCTCATCCTCCACAATATCTCCACTCAACCCCTCCCTATCCCTCCTCTCAAGCACACATTGCACCCAACTTCCCATATCCCTTAAAGCCTCCTCCCGCACACCACCACTCCTCATATATGACCCGTACCACGCATCCACATACTGTCCAATACTCTCCATTGTTACCAACTCTTGCCCCACCCCGTACCCCACCATCCCCTCATGCACACGCAACCCTACCATTTCCGTAGCTTTGCGCCGATGCGCCTGCCCTCTCAGGACACATGCCGTTGGCCTGTCACCCCATACCACCTCCTCCAACCCACCCATTACCCTTGCCACATCAAACCGTTCATTTTGCAAAACCCTGATGTTATCCTTCAACCCTTCTATTTCCACAACAGGGTATCCCACACTCCCTCCCCCTCTCCCATAACAATCCCTTAACTGCCCCTCAGGATACCTGATAAGCCCATACACAAACTGATTCTCATCCCACCCCCGTCTAACATAGAATGCCCGTATCTTGCTCTTAGCTACATTGTCTCACCAAGTCAACAAATCCCCATCCACACTCACCTCAGACCACAACCATTCCCACAAACATGCAAACGAATCCCTCCCCACCCCCTCATGAAGCAACCAGACATTTAATTTCCAATAACTCCCGAACCTGTGAAGCAGTCCTTCCCACCCCAATTCCATCAAAATTTCCCTGTGGTCCCAAAAAAACACATCCAACACACTCACCCTCCACATTTCCGCTCTCCTAGTCACATATAACTGGTCCAGCCATGCTGCATATCCCCTCCTCACGAATGTGTTCTACTTCCCATGTGGCACCCCCCCCCCCCCCACATCCACCAACCCATCCCCATTTAACAGATCCCCCAACAAAACTGAACAATACCCCACCCCCCCATGGTTCCACATCCCTATGGCGTATCATAGTTCCAATCACCACCTACTACCGCAATTGCAGGTAGCGATTGAAGGTGATAAACTAACACATCCCTCACAAAATCATTCTTTACCCTACCATCCCCCTCCGCCAGTCCATAAATGCACACACAAGTCACCCTATCTCTCCCCCATAAACCATCCACCCTTAATACCCTCCCCTCCCCACTGTGATGAACAACAAATGGGCTAGTCTCCCTTATTAATATAGCCACACCCCCTTTTAATCTCAAGGAGTGTGCAGCAAAAACATTATACCCTTCTATCATTAACTTACATCCTGGTTTGTGGTTGTGTTCTTGCACAAAAACCACGTCTATACTATACCTCACCAAATACTCATGGAACCATTCATGCTTCATCTTGTCACACAACCCATTAATATTCACAGTTAAACACTTGAAACCCACAATGGGGGTTTCCCTTTAGGCACGGGCACTGCTCGATCCAATTTCCCCCGAGTACTACCTCGGTCACCCCCAGACCCTCGTGAACCACCTTTCATGGGTCTCTGTTCCTTGGAACCACCAACACCACCCCTCGCTACATCTGCCCATATCTTTTTGCCAGGACGTTGTGCCGGTGTGAGCACATCGTCTGTGTCAGATTGGGCCGTTCTCTTCCATGACACACTTTCCTCCTCCATGGCCACCTTCTGTAGGCCATCGGTATGCACCTCCGCCTCCACTTGATACAACCTCATCGCAGCTGCGACACTTGCCTCAGGCAGTCCATCCGCCTCAGTGTCCCTGTCCTCCGCCGACTCCGACCTGTCGACCTGTCGACCTCTGCACTCCAAGCCATACTCGACGAAGTCTTTGCCATCCCGGTCTCCTCCCGTTGCACTGGAGCCTCCGTTCGACTTCCTGCATCCTTTGGTCCCTGCTGTCTACCACACTGTGGAGCAATATGGTCATAGGCACCGCACACTCTGCAGATGTGACATTGCCCAGCGTAGTTTACCATCACTTGAGTCCTGAAGTCGTCCAACTGTATATAGGATGGGATGGGATGGCGTAACGTCGTTTTTAACGCAAACGTAAACGTACCCTCCGGAAGACCTTCATACGTCCCTTCCATCCACTTCCCCATCGTCGCCATATGTACTGTTCCATATCTGTCAAAAACAGCCCTCAAATCTGACTCATCTGCTTCGAAAGGGACGTTTCTGATCTTAACCCAGGTATAGTACCGGGATACGTCGTGAAGGCACACTGTCACTGCCAAATTTACGTCAATACTGACCTCTTGAACCTAGCTATGACCTTCTCATATACATTTTTGTTGCGAAGCTTGACGAATATTCTATATGCTCCATTTAACGCCACCCCATACAATTCTTCATTCTCAATGCTGTAGGTGTCCCTTATTATGGCAGGCAGGAGAACAGGAGCATTCTGGCCAGACACAGCCCCATGAACCATCTGAATGCACACTGTGTTTACTCGACGGCAACCCATTAGCGCCATTTTGTGAAAATGACAATATCACAAGACGCCAGTAGGGGTAGGCTGATCGCACATCCGCTCGACCCCAAGGTTGAGCGACGAATTTTCTAGAACATTATCATACTTAAAGCTATGTATTGAACTTGCCTCCACTACTTCACTCCAGATTATTCTGCTTCCTGACAACTCTAAGGCTAAAGAAGTACTTCCTAACATCCCTATGACTCATCTGGGTTTTCAACTTCCAGATGTGGCCCCTTGTTTCTGTGTCCCATCTCTGAAACATTCGAGCCCTGTCCACCTTGTCAATTCCTCTCAGTATTTTATGCATCGTTATCATGTCCCCCTACCCCTCCTATGCTCTAAAGTCATCAGGTTGAGTTCCCTTAACCTCTCCTCGTAAGACATACCCACACACACAGTTCCTCTGCTCCCTCTCTCAGGACCCATGGAGATATGTTATCTGGGCCCAACGCCTTCGAGGTATCTAGTTCACCTAGCAGTTTCTTCACCTCCTCCCTGGTTTTATGCGTGTGGGTGTGTGGATGTACTCACCAACTTGTTCTCGCTGGAATCAAAATCAAGTTCTTGGATCGGCGATTTTAACCATTAATCGACTGGTGTGACATCATCTGAACCACAATAATTTAGAATCATCATTCAGAGATAGCTTGGTTAGAAGACGAACTGCCGATAGAAATGAAATCACTCTCGTGTAGCAGAACTTTCTTTTAATAGGCCATTTACCCTCTAAGTAGAACTTTTAACTTGACTTGTGAAAGTTCTTCTCTGAGTGAAACGTCATCTATATTTTCTTGTAGGACTGTGAGGGAAAAGTTCACTTAGATAAGAGTGGAAGTATGAGTGAGTGGTGGAGGCAGTATAATTGGTAGTATGAGTGTTGTGAACGGGGTGTGAGTCGTTACGTTTACCCTCCTTCCCCCTTTCTCCACCTGGTGGAGTTAACAAGGGACCTTGCTGACAGAGAAACGTCACTTGGCTTTCTGATCTCATCGAGTCTGTAAGTATGGAATTCCACTCTTGGTTATTTGTGGGGGTTTTCAGTTAATTTTAGGTAAACAAGAGTTTTACTCTTGTTGGGTAAACTTTGAGTTTCAATTTATTTAACTTTACTATTATGCCTCTTCTTCTATAGGCTTTCAGCCTATCATGAGTGACTACTTGTCAGGGCTTTATACTTTTCTTCCCATTCTTGCTTTACGGTTCAAGTCACTCCCAGTGAGATGGGAAGAGCTACACGATCTAGGCATAAATGTAAAACTTTATAATTCCTTATTTTGACAACTCTATTTTTTCTCCTCCCACTAGGATCGAACTACCACTCCTACAACGGCCGGCAACTGAGCTCCATTAAGCTACCAGCTGTATTGATGGGCGTTGCTACCTACTGGGGCTGGTAGTCACCATGGTCATTATCACTACTGATCTTTCCACTCAAGCGATTCCCAAGTTTTGACTAACACCAAAATAAGAAGTCTTTCTGATTTATGCTTCATTTGATTTACTTAACCATATTCTGAAGTCTCTTGCTTAAGTTAAGAATTCGTCTTGTATAAAATTTATTTTGAATAAAATTTCTACTTTCTGATAAGTTCCTTAAAATCCATTGAGTTTTAAAGGGCCCTTACAATGAATGTCATGTGTCCATTCGTAGTTCTTGTGTATGCCGAATTGGCACTCATCTTGGCAGCCACGTAACTAATCATACACGACACAAACATTTGTTGCTGAATCAACAAATTACTAAAATCACCGCATAACAATTCAAGACTTCTGTCTTAAAATTCTTTGTGTTCATACACGAGAGAAATACACTATTCAAAGTATTTAACTGTTATTTATATTCATATGCATATGGGAACGGTGAACTAAGTCGTACTAGGTGATGGGAAATGGTAAGCAATCAGATTCAACTAAAGGAACCGTGAGATAAATTCACTTTACCTGTATAAATAACCATTCAGAAACACTCGTCCCTCGTAAAACAAAACCACATCAATGTTTGAAATACTACTGAATTTTCGGTGAATTATACTTCCAATCTGCTACTTGAAAAAATACATCCTGATGCCCGCTTTAACATCCATACAACAGCTTTTTCTTTTAAGAAAGGTCGGTATTTCACTTACTAAAGATCAGGTGATACATTAACACACAACGCTGATTTACTGATTTCTGAATAAAGTTTTTTTTTTTTCCCCTATTCGATCATTAAAACCTTGATCGCCATCATTCACTGTTTAATAGCGTTATGGTATGTTATTAGGTCAGTTTTGCCAATGAATGATCTTTCCTAAAGCCTAACCTAAAAAGAAAATTGAAATAAGCTTTAAAAACAGGTTTGGCTTTAGTTCTGATACTAAAGTCTTAGTGGTCAGAAGGGTTGACTCGTATCGAACGAGTCACGTGAATCAGTCATAAGTGTTAAGAGTGCCTAATCTCTTGTCACTAAAACCCAACCTAATAAGTCAGTTCATGCAGGAGAGAACCCATTTTAAGTTTAACGTTTAACTATAAATTTGAAACTATTCATGGATGAAAATGTCACTTTCAGTGCCTAGAAAAAACTTCTCATGGTCCAGTAAGTTATTTAGTTTCACACTGGAAATAAGTCGGTTTAATACACTTTAAAGAATCAAGGTTTTAAGACCACTTTAGAGTACACAGAAACTGTTAGTGCTCAGAGTAAATAAAGATGTCGTTGAGAGTATTTGCAAACTTACATCTAAAGTATAAAAAATAAGTTATCTACCTTCAGGTGGTGATATCTTGGTAGTTTGGTCCCCTCAAGGAAGGTTCCTTGACGCGGTGAAGGGCTCTTGATCTAGTGAAAAGGCTCTGTACTCCAGTTTCCTGAGCCTTAATACCTTCAATCCCCCACAGGCTCTGTATAATCCTACGGGTTTAGCACTTCCCATGTTTATTATCTTGGTAGTTTGGCTTTAGTATGTAATCAGTAATGCAGAAAAGCAGTTGCTCAGTGCATATACACTACCTTAGATAAAGTCTGATTGAATCTCATTCCACTGACTGTAAAATCCATAAGGACTTGGTGTTTCCCATAATTCTCCATAGAGAAGAACCTTCTTCAGTAAGCTATGCGTGTTGGAGAACTACTAAAATGCTGGGAGCAAGAGGCTAACGACCCCCTTATGCTGTATAAAGTAATAACCATGAAAGTAACTTTGGATACGCCCGGTGAGTTGACAAAAACAAATTAAATCAAATCATGTAAAGAATAATTTTTAAGTGGCTAAGTGTTTAACTTATTACGCCAAATAAAACATGGTCATTTAGTGAATGAAGGAACCACATTTAATTCTTAGACTTTAACATAAATACTGACCATTCGTGACCCAAGTCTTCGCTCATTACTACAAATGACAGACTTCTTTATTCGATCAGAAATTTGTGAAGATTAGTTGTCTACTCTTATATGGGTTTTAACTCTGGAAACCAGACTTACTAAAATCTTCCAGACATGCGAGAGTAAGTTTTTTGCAGGCTCCTATGCTTTGGAAGTCTATCCCTCAAGGGAGGTACCTTGATGCTGGTGAGGGGTTCTTGATCAAAGGAACTGGACCTGTCCTCTCTCCTTGGATTGAATCTGATTGCCTCCCCTGCATATCCCTTATGGGTTTAGCGCATCCCACTGATAAAAAAAATGGAAAGCATTCCGACCAGGCATTTTTTCTTCTACCCAGTTGCTTATGTAGGACTTAGTGGCTCTTAACCAATGATTCTTAACCAATGGTATCAGTGCAGAAGTGATTCCAAACACCCAGCAGCAGCAGTTACTATATTTTCGAATATCTTTTTCAAGAATGAAAGTGTTTGTTTACATACCAGCTCCCCTCAGTCCCTTCTACCTCAATCTCTTGCTACCCACTATCCCTGCACTATCTACTCCCCTGCTACAATCCATAACCTCGTAATCATCCCTCTTACTACCCAATATCCCTGCATCCTGCCCTGCCCTGCTGCACTGTATGACCCTTGTGGTTTAGCGCTTCTTTTGATTATAATTTATATACCAGCTGGGCTGAAGTGCTCATGTGCTGCATTGTTAAAGCACTAACAATCTGAATGAGAATTTCATTACCTCGTACACCTTTTTCCCTCCTGCCCCATTTATTCTGTTCCATACTCCCTCTCCCTCATACCCCATCCCATACACCACCCAGAAGGCCTAGTCTGGTACTGGGCTGTTGGGACAATGACCTCCCAGGAACTAACAATTATTGGTTGTAATCATAACCATAATTTTTAAAGGGGGTGGACCAGTAAGCCAGTGGAAGGCCTCTGTCAGATGACCAAGGGCTCTACCTGCGGGTCATCATATGGCTAAGACCCGCATCAGGAAACTATTTCCTGACAAACTTTATCTAAATTGTTATCGCTTCTGGAAGGTTAGGTAAGACAGTTATCAAAACGAAGCGCTAAACCTACGAAGGTCATAGAGCAACATGTAGACAGAGGATATTACTGTTCAGTGGAAGGGCGCAGGATCAACACACTCACCATTTCACCGAAGTATTTTTTAATACTTAAAAATAAATTAGTATTTTTTCAAAATTTTCTTGTATCTGCAATAAAGGCATAAAAATATTCTACCCTTTCAGTCTTTATTCACGAATTTACAATACAAATCATAATTACTCTTAAACGTGTAATTTGCTGTTATTTCACGAAGATTTGAGTTGTTGGCTTGTAAGGTCCCTAGGTGTTGCTTGTAGCTTATTTGCCATATCCTCCTCCGTAGCCACCACCGCCATGTCCGCCGCCGCCGCACCACCACCGCTGCCATATCCACCACCACCATGGCCGCCACCGCCATATCCACCACCACCATGGCCGCCACCGCCATATCCACCACCACCATGGCCGCCACCGCCATATCCGCCACCGCCATATCCACCCCCACCATGGCCGCCACCACCACCACCACCACCTTTGGGTCCTGCTAGGTTGAAGTTATTGTTTGATGCTCCACCAACTCCTCCGTAGCCACCACCGCCGTGTCCTCCACCTCCGTAGCCACCACCGCCGTGTCCTCCACCTCCGTAGCCACCACCGCCGTGTCCGCCACCACCGCCGTGTCCTCCACCTCCGTAGCCACCACCGCCGTGTCCTCCACCACCGCCGTGTCCTCCACCTCCGTAGCCACCACCGCCGTGTCCTCCACCTCCGTAGCCACCACCACCACCGCCGTGTCCTCCACCTCCGTGTCCAGCATGGATCACGGATGCCAAAAGACCCACACCCAGGAGAGATAACATTAACTTCTGAAATGAAAATGGATAAAAAATTACAATCAAAATGACTCCAGCACAAAAGGAATGCGTAACTTTCAACATGATCAACAATACAAAACAAGAAGCATCCCCCTGTGGTAAGAATCTATGGTAAACACTACAAGAAGCATCCCCCTGTGGTAAGTATCTATGATAAACACTACAAGAAGTCACCCTGTGGTAAGTATCTATGATAAACACTACAAGAAGTCACCCTGTGGTAAGTATCTATGATAAACACTACAAGAAGCATCCTCCTGTGGTAAACACTACAAGAAGCATCCCCCTGTGGTAAGAATCTATGGTAAACACTACAAGAAGCATCCTCCTGTGGTAAGTATATATGATACACTACAAGAAACATCCCCCTGTGGTACGAATCTATGGTAAACTACAAGAAGCATCCCCCTGTGGTACGAATCTATGGTAAACTACAAGAAGCATCCCCCTGTGGTAAGTATCTATGATAAAGACCAAGATGCATCCCCCTGTGGTATCTATGATTAACACTATCCCCTCGAGGGAGGTTCCCTGACGCTGGTGAGGGGCTCTTGATCTAGGGAATTGAATCTGTGCTCCGGTTCCCTGAATTGAGCCTGAATACCTTCCATCCCCCGCCACATGCGCTGTATAATCCTACGGGTTTAGCGCTCCCGCATGATTATAATAAGGATCAACACAAGAGGAACCATCCCCTGTGGTATCTACACAGTCCTTCAGTCAAATAAATTAACGTTGATACATCACACACCTTTAGATTACTGTATTATATATCTTGAAAGATGTTTACCTCCGCGTACATACACACAAAGGCGTACCTATTTAAAAGATTAAAACCATTATTGACTGGAGATGTAAGATTATGGAATTATTGGCCAATGGAGAGGTAATTTTGAGGTGTAAACTGCCTCAGCCTTGAAAAAGGTGGTGGTGTTAAGTACCTTAGTCTTGTATGAAGGTGGTGAGTCCCTTACCGCGAAACGTAGTCTTATGATCCCATGAACAGTCAACAAGCTTTGCACGTAACATACCAGGAAGCCAGTTACAACAGAGGAGAGGTCAGGTTATTGAGGAAGACAGCAGAGGTGGTTAAATCTTACATTTCGTCAAACTAATAATATCACTTCACAAAAAACTAGTACTATTTCTATTGCCGAGTCTTCTGTAACTTAGTGCTCAGCTCTATTTCCTGTTGGTGTTGTTCTACCTTTAAGGGAAGTGTGTTAGTGACAGTGAAGAGCTCATGATCAGGGTCTGTATGTCCCCTACTGCCGGGTCACCACATGGAAAAGCCCCGGGCCAGAACCCGTCCTGGCGAACCTACATGAACATGCCTCCTACGGGTATGCTCTCTTTACATCGGTGAAAGTGAAGCTTTCTTCTGACACACAAAACAAAACAAAAAATAATTTTTTAACTGACAATATTCTTTTCTGTCATATAAGGTATTATATCTATCCCATAAGTCCATCCCATTTAAAAAAAAAAAAATTAGCACATAGCAAATTTTTTAGCGAGTCTGTAGCAATTAGTGAACGAAGGATCTAACCTACATCACTCCATAATGTTATATAATCAATAGGATTTAGCGCTTAGCATAAAATATAATAATTAATGCAACTCGTTCGAGTCTTCACAGACGCCATCACTTTCACAACATCAATAACATGAATCATAACTTTTCCTTTGTTACTGTAGATGCTTGTCACTCTCGGTACATTGTCAAATGTTCTAATCTTCAGGACATATATGATACAAAGAATAAAAGTCACCGTATCGTTTCTGGAGCAATTCACCAAAAAATCCCCACTTGGAGAGGTCCCTTATTAATGTTTTGGTTCGTCCTGGACCACTGTCAAGTCACAGTAGGGGCGAGAAAAGTAGAGAAGGGCAAAAGGCCGTAACGGTAGGGAGGTTGGGAGAAGAAGGGATTAGTAGCACACTTGATATAACATATATTTAATTTAAGCGCTTTATCAACTCTGTCTCTCCATATCTCACAAACTTGATGTCTCGTTTGACTTTAAATAAGACTTAATTCCGTAGATTAAAACCAGAGCAATTATAACCCAGGAGTTATAATTTACTTTGATCAGTAACAATAAACGGCCCGGCTTCGGTTCCTGAACAACTCCTCTAAAAAAAATTAATTGTTCAACTTTTCTCCAGTTTTTATAGTTTAATATTAAATATCTTAATATTTCAATTGCTTTGAACAGGAAGCCTGAAACTGAGCGAGGTACCTCAAACCAGGTTCCTATTTACTACTAGGTGAACAGAAGCGACAAGTGTAATGAGATTTGCCCACGTGTCTTGCCCTACTAGGAAATCGAACCCGGATCCTTTCAGTTTGTGCTGCAAGTTGAGAAATAAGACACTTGTGCAGTATTGTAAGTGTACGATGCATCCGGCATCGTGTTCGGATTATGAACACAAAATTAAAGATACGAAGCACAGAGAGGAAGTAAAGATACGAAGCACAGAGAGGAAGTAAAGATACGAAGCACAGAGAGGAAGTAAAGATACGAAACACAGAGAGGAAGTAGCAAGAGGAACTGTAAAAAAACATTACCATGATGTGAGTGGGAAGGACGGAGGTCTGAGACAGACTGTATCATCAGCTGGGATTCGACGTCGTTTTATACCCATGTCTTCGCTTGACGACTCACAAAAGAATCAATGGGATTTAGCCAATTTGTGATGAAACTAAATTATGAAACGGTGAGAAAGATTACTGAAAAGGCTTCATTTACGATTTGAAATATTTCTTTTATACCTTTTTTTTTTTTTTTATATCTCAAGGAAAATTCAGAAAAAATCTCGGCTTCTATAATGCACAAATATTCTTGCCTTAAAATTAATAAATACTGATCGATGAAAAGTGAAAAAAAACAGACAAAGAAATGAAGTACAGGCTAAATGAGATTTGTACATTTTATCCTCAGTACTGCTGATGAAGGTATGTGAATGAAGCCGAAATATTCAGATGTCCTTCATCCCGGATTTCATTTTTTTGTCCAGGTTATATTTGACTTTTCATGTTGATGTAAGAACCACCACAGTGAATTTCATACTCTCTGAAGAAAATCCATCCATGTTAATGTGAAAATACCGAAAAAAACAGATCTAAGCCATTAACTAATGACTCTAGTTTAGTACCCATAACTAATGACCCCAGTCCTGTACCTGATAACGCTAGTCCTGCATCTTCACCTTATCACCCAAGCCCAGTACTTGTAACTGCGACCCCAGTTACGTTTTGATGAGAATGACTCACGAGATCGGTCTGGAGTTTTACGACTCTCTGATCGCGGGTTCTATCCCCGCCCGTGGTATGTTTTTTTTTTATGATGAGAATCTTAAGCATCCTCGATTTTGACGTCTGTAGGGTGGTGTTGATAGCTAGAAATAGACCTTTCACGACGCTAGGGTTGAGGCACAAAAATAGGGAGAGACCTAACTTAAAACCAGTTTCTTGTTGGAGTTTTAAGAAGATCCTCACCATCGTTGCAATGAAGATACCACAAGTGTATCACTGCCAGTAGCTAATAGCTACAATTTTATATAACAAATCAGTAGATACCAGTGCCTGCTGGGAGGTATCGTGCCCCGACTATGGAGCCAAAGACGTTCCCGAATGCTGGACAGCAATTATCCGTACACCATTCGGAGGGTAGGAATCACTGGTACCCAGTTATAGGGCCACTAACACTACTCCCCACTTCTTCATTTTCGAAACTCCTTCGAAATGCCACTAAAAAAGACCATCATCGGATTTATATCCGTATCAAGACACCGTTCTCTTGCGAAAAAAAAAAATTCACACATGAGTGATAGTCACACATGTGTTATAGTCGGTTAAATAAAGGTTGCTGTTGCCGTGGCCTATTGCAGGGCCATCTAGGACATCACTTTCACTTATGTCCTTAGACACCTTGGATTTTCCGCTTCCCGGTTTTACCGTCGGCACCAATGAATGGGTCATATTATACAGCCCCGTGTCTGAGGATTTTTCCTGACAAAAGCTCTATGTTTTGATGAAAAGTGACTTCTATTTTGTTTTCTCCCATGTGGATTCGTTTATGGCACTCTGAGACACACACACATCTCGGTGTAGTATTCATCAGCAGAATACAACGGACCACCATTATTCCGTGTCCATTTCGTAATACTGAATGAGTGTCAGTTTTACGCCGTTCCCCAGCACAGCTACGCACAACGCAGGCATTGCAAATTACGTGCGACTCTTGAACGTAAAAAAAAAATCGACAGACCACGTGTGACGAAGTACCAATTGACTGCAGTTCGTCCAACCTTTAAACTTGTAACTGGATCTTGACTTAAAGGATGTAAATAGAAGAAAACATGAACGCTGCATTATAGGCTTCTGGCCCATACTAGGCAGATTCAATGCACGTTTAATTATACGAAATTCGTAAATGATCGAGAACAGCACTTTCTTTTCAATTGTTTTGATTGTGATTTGTGAATGACTTATTCTCTTACATTTGATACTAACGTATTTATTAAATTAGAATGAATCGTTGACTTAGGTTTATTATTATTATTATTATTATTATTATTATTATTATTATTATTATTATTATTATTATTATTATATTCATAGAAAAGCACTAAATCCGTAAGTGTTATACGGCTTTGGTGATATAGGAGGTAACTGGGTATCATTCGTGTAAAGGAAGAGTAACTTCCATTTCTTAGAAGTGTTTTTTATATATAATTTGGTGAACTTTATGATGACTAGTTATGACATTAACTGTAGCTGAGGCCACATACAATAATATTATTATTATAATCAAGGGGAAGCGCTAAACCCGTAGGATTATACAGCGCCTGTGGGAGGGATGTGGAAGGTATTCAGGCTTAATTAAAAGAACTGGGGCACAGATCCAATTCCCTAGATCAAGAGCCCCTCACCAGCGTCAAAGAACCTTTCTTGAGGGGCCACATACAATATATATTGTTTATCTAGAAACATGAAAGTGAGATCAGACTTAGGAAATCTAGATACATCAATTACAACTTGGTAATCAGTATCATTCTAAAAACAAAACCTGAGAGATAATAACAATTCTTGATTGATTTCTTCTTATTATAGATTAATGAACAGTAGATAAATGAGATGTAACAGAAATTGGAGAAAGCGAGATTAGACTTTAACAAAATGTTGAGAGTATGAAACAGAAGGTAGAATCTAGGAGTCGTTATTAACAAATAAATATCACCCGAAAGATCATGCAAAAAAAAAAATTGTGAAAAATTAATATGCTCCACTAGTAAACTGTAAAGTATATGAATGGAGAAATTTTTACAAATACTATGTGGAATATGCAGCAGTTGTGTGGTGCCCACTCATGTAAAAGTTGTTTACATAGCAGATGCTGAAGCTGGCTGACAGGAGGAAGAGAAGAAAAGTTGTTTACATAGCAGATGCTGAAGCTGGCTGACAGGAGGAAGAGAAGAGACATAATGAACAATATAAGGTTTTAAAAAGACATGAAAGATAGATAAAGAAAACTTTCTTAATAACTATGATAAGAACAAGAAGAAGCTTCAGCTGTAAATTGAATAAAGAGTGAAGCCGAAGGGATTCACGATTTTTTCACATAGTGGTAGATCACTGAGATTAATTAAAAGAGGAAATACTAAGGGCTACAACCACTGGTAATTTAAATAAAAATTATGATGAAAAAATAGTAATGACGGGACACACACACACACACCACAAAAATCACACCTTTACAAAAATTACTCCTCGTAATTCCTCATGTGACTTTATTTTAATATTGTCTTAAATAATAACGAAATGTCATATAGCTGAAGTGTAAATAAGTGAGCAGGAGAATTCACAAGATGCAAACAAAATCTAATACTAAAAAAAAAACCACTCATGGTGCTCAGAGCATCGTGAACCTCACTACTGAACGTCACTCATGGTGCTCAGCATCGACTCCTACTGAACGTCACCATGGTGTCAGAGCATCAAACACTACTGAACGTCACTCATGGTGCTCAGAGCATCGTGAACCTCACTACTGAACGTCACTCATGGTGCTCAGAGCATCGTAAACCTCACTACTGAACGTCACTCATGGTGCTCAGAGCATCGTAAACCTCACTACTCAACGTCACTCATGGTGCTCAGAGCATCGTAAACCTCACTACTCAACGTCACTCAGGTTCAAGAGAATATTAAAGACAGGAAATCATTTTATTTCTCAGTTTAACGTAGTTAAATGTAGTTATCTCTCTTCGCTAAGAGACTTGTTCAGTGAAGATAAATATTTATTTATTAGGAACCATCTGAGGAAATAAAAACACGACTGTATTTATATTTTGTTTGTTGACAGTGTAGTTGTTGATGTTAATGTTTTCATTTTTCTTCTTATTTTTGTTTTGTTGCTGTTGTTGTTGATGATGGGATTTTGCTTCGCTATTATTATTATTATTAGTGATGGTAGTGGTTGTAGTAGTGTAGAAATAGTAGTAGTAGTAGTCGTAATAGTAATAGCAGCAGTGGTTGTAGAAGTTCTATAAGTAGCTGTTGTAGTAAAAGCAGTAGTAGATGTAGATTAAAATAATTAATATAATACTCCTTTTTTTGTCAGATTTTTTCACTTTCTTTGTAAATCAATGTCAGTCACAGAAAACCTGTTGTCATGGCGTGGTGTTTGATGGGCTAACACGCTACCTTCTCGTACGTTGAAAACCAAGGGATTTCCGTGCTAGAAACACGGCAGACCCTGTCGGCCAATGTGTGAGGGTGAAGAATGGGAAGGAATCAGGTCTGAAACCTTGGAAAAGGAAGAAGGATCCCAACCTTGTTATCAAATGTCCTTCCTCAGCTCCAAGAGGACGGGGAGATAGACGAATAAGACACAAGTGTAATACTTGGGTGTCTTTATAAATATATCTAAATATCGTTCGTGTCTTATTTTCGTTATTGTACAACATAAATAACAAGTCTTACGGACCTTAGTAATCACAGAGTAGGAGTGGCAGCATCCTAACCATGAAAATATTCCACATAACACCTGATTATGACTGGCAATATTGCATTCTGAAGTGACAGAAGTTCCGCTTCAGAAATATCTCTTGTAATACGGATCAGAATTTTTGCAGTGACTATCTGGTACTGTCAAGCGGATTCTTTTATATTTCTTGTTAAATTTTCACCAATAGAAATGTGGTACATAAATTTTCAGCTTAATGTATACGTGCATGTTATTTTTTGTTGTGTATCTGCCTGCTGATGATATTTAAAGTTAAAAGAGCGTATTTCTATTTGTGGTTTCTTGTGTTCAGCATTGAGTTTGTCCCCCAAAAGTTAATTTCAAATTATTGTAGCACATAATATCTTCTCCTGGATCCCATTCTAGCAGTCTGCTACTCAGGAGAAATATAACCAGGGTGTTATATCTCCTCTCTTCCTCCTGGCTACCAACAGGGGCATTTGAGAATGCAGTATGCCATTATGAGAGTGTTTATAAGGCTGAGTTTATCTGAAAGTCTGGGTCAATATGATTCATAGGAGTTTAGCAGTAGTTATTAATGTAATAATAATAATAATAATAATATTTTTTATTAATATGTCGATATTATTGGTGTCCATGGGCAAGCTTTGCGAAAAGTATATTTTTTTTTCATAAATGCTTGTCAGTCCCAGAAAGAGTGTCAGCTCAACAATGCCTCAGTGACTTGAGAGCGAATCAACTCCGTTTCTTTTTTAATAGGCTGGGCAGTATATTTAAAAAATACTGCTTTTCTTGGACGCGAGAGAAAGAGCCATTAATTCCACGTTATAGTCCGTTGATCTGCATAAAATATCGAAGAAACGTGACGAATGATTTTTTTTAAGTATGATTATTTTAAATATAAGGATTTTTTAAGTATACGGATTTTTTTTATGAATAACTATTTTATGTTTTGAAGCAATGCGGTTCTTTGGTATTGATGTAGAGCAAAACATTATAATACGGAGTTAAGATCTCCAGCGCAGTGAAAGGAATTTTGATTTCGTTTTCTATCAATAAAATTTAATTCAAGAATGGTCTTCTACTTTGGTCTCCAACCTTGGTCTCCAAGAATGGTCTTCAGCCATGGTCTCTAAGAATGGTCTTCAACTTTGGTATCCAACCTTGATCTCCAAGAATGGTTTTCATTCTTGGTCTCCAAGAATAGTCTTCTACTTTGGTCTCCAACCTTGATCTTCATTCTTAGTCTCCTTGGCCTCCAAGAATGGTCTCCAACCTTGGTCTCCAAGTATGATCTACCTTGGTCTCCAACCTTGATCTTCATTCTTAGTCTCCTTGGTCTCCAAGCGAAGCTTAGTCTACATAACGTGTACAAACTGTTATTGTGTTTTTCTTAAATATTTTGTCGGTATTTTATGCCTCTTACGTCAATGTTTATGTGGATATTATCTCTAATTATTACACTGCGAAGTGTTATGTAACAATAAGATTCGTCTGGGCACCCAACATAATGTTCCAACAACACCTTTCACCTTATCTGCCTCATTTATTTTTACGAAAACTGTATTGCGGTGTAGTTGCTCTGTGAGGTTTAAAGCCTATCGACTACACTAGGGTCAGTAAGGTGGCATATTTCATGTGCGATGAAAGTTTTCTTTAATACCTAAAATGGGGACTAAAATGAACTTTCAGGCTGAGAGATATATACACCGGTCGGTGTATATACTCGGCTACATGTGCTTTTTGGTGTATATACTCGGTTATATGTGCTTCTTGGTGTATACACATAGATATACACTTCTTAGTGCTTGTATTGGGGATAGTCGACTGTTGTGGATCGCATCCTACTAGGTAGCAGTAGGCCTATACATTAGATAGGAATGGGCTTTGAAATGAAATAGGATACCAGCTCTTAGCCTATAAAAGTGATATGTAAAAAGAATGAAAATAAAATATGTATATTATGTTTCCTTTATTTGTAATTTTACATTTTGATGTAAGTATAGAAACTGGAAAAAAAATCATTAAGTTGCATTTCAGATGGTAAATATAAACCTTTTTCCACTAAAGTTTCCCAATGTTTCATAATTTGGTTTCATCACAAATTGGCTAAATCGCATTGATTTCTTTGTGTGGCGTCAAGCGAAGAAATGAGTATAAAACGACGTAGATTCGCAAGTGACGTTGCAGTCTGCCTCAGACCTCCGCCCATCCCACACACACCATGGTAATGTTTACAGTTCTTCTTGCTACTTCCTCTTTTACCGTTTAATTTCGTGGATCATTATTCCTCCGCGATGCCAGCCGCACCACAGAGTGCAGACGGCTCATGTCCGAAATAAGACGGGTTCGTTTCCGGGGAAGATGGGGAAAATGAACGTATGGATAAGTCTCCTTGCGTCTTTCTGCTCTTATTCATCTTGCTGTTTATGGGTACCTAGTCTGATTAACCCCAGTAGGCCGGGGTTTCTGCCCTAGTCACTGGCAAATTAAAGTCAAAATTTGGAGTCTATGGTTGAAAACACACAAACCATGTGAGGAAACTTTTAATTTTTGATGCATATCGTCACCTTTGAATTCAATAAACAAAAGTTCCGCTACTTAGAAAAAAACAGGAACTTCGGATTTATAACAAAATATTCATTTTTGCTTCTCTAATACATTATTAGTTAAAGTTGCGTCTCTATGAATCGATGTAGTTCCATGATCATCAATTTGAAATTTTTTACTTTTGTTAGCCAGGAATAACAGTCATCTTCCACGAGTATCAAATTGATTGTATGGAGAAAAAGTCACAGTCCCACGGCTGAAAACAGTCACTGTTTGAGACTGAAAAAAGTTTCTCTCCACTTTTGACTGTTATCGAGGGGAAAAATTATATTAGATCAGTGAGAGGAGAGAAAAAATACAGAGGTGATAAAACATTAGACGGAAGTTAAGGTCAGGTCTCATGTGTCCTGAAAATAAAGCATTTAATAATGTACCTTGAGAAGCAAATGTCTATAGTAATAAAGTTTAGGCTAAAATTCACGTTAACTACAATGTATATAAAATGACTTCTGTGAAGGTTTGAAGAATATATTACATTATTTATTCCATATTATAAGAAGCACTAAATCTGTGTGGGGGGTCAACGCAAGATGCAGTTGGTATCACGATCCTGCATCAGCTAATAATGATTCACACTCATTACTTTACTTATCGTCTACGGAAAAGAAGATGATAGCGGAAGATGACCAGATTATGAGAGGATAAAATCCCCAAACATCACAGGAGAAAAATCTTTGATATTAGCCTGATGGAATCATTCGCATTTTGAAAATCTCGGTAGGGAAGCTGACCAGATTTACCAATGTGTTGGAAATGGCAGGAGTACCAGGATATAAAGTATAGGTGGTAGGTTAAATGTTGTACCAGAATACTAGTAAGTGTAATTTAAAGTTTAATGTAACAGTTTTTAACCACCTCGGCAGCCTCACCGACCTGGCTGGTGGGTTAATTGTGTTTAAAGCCTATCAACTACTCAAAGGATCAATGAGGATGCATGTAACCAGTTCAACACCAGTCAAAAATAGATTAATAATACAAGAAAATAGTGATTAAAGTAAACTGTCAGTGTATACACATCACGAGACATATATCTCTCAGTGTATATATCCAGTCTGGTTTTCACTGTGTTGGCTCTACTGACAGTGAGTACTGGTACTGTGGCAGTTTATTCGTAAGGAAACGGGGAAAAATTCTCCTGACATGGGTCTTAGTCAAATGATTAACCATAACTGGATAAGGCCTACCTGAGCTACCTTTTTCACATCTAAAAAACAGGGGATTCCTGCCCAGTAGTGTCTTCAAATGTGTTCTGGTGTGCGATATTTGTTAATATTTATTCGTGTACGGGAATCTATTGCCGCATACATTAAAGGAAACGATATGTGTATTGTCTATAGTATTAAAATTATTTTCTTGTTTAAGTCCTTTGTATGACTAAAATTTCTTCTTTATATATTTTTTTTGAATTTCAGAAATTGCTGTTATCTCTTCTGGGTGTGGCTCTTCTGGCCTCCATGATCCAGGCTGGTGGACATGGAGGTGGTGGAGGTGGACACGGAGGTGGAGGCTACGGAGGAGGTGGACACGGAGGTGGCTACGGAGGTGGAGGCCACGGTGGAGGTGGCTACGGAGGAGGTGGATATGGGGGTGGAGGACACGGAGGAGGTGGCTACGGAGGAGGTGGCTATGGGGGTGGTGGACACGGAGGAGGTGGTGGCTACGGAGGTGGTGGACACGGAGGTGGTGGTTACGGAGGAGTCGGTGGAACATCAAACAATAACTTCAACCTAGCAGGACCGAAAGGCGGTGGCGGCTATGGAGGCGGTGGTCATGGTGGTGGCGGCTATGGCGGTGGCGGCTATGGAGGCGGTGGCCATGGTGGTGGTGGCTATGGAGGCGGTGGCTATGGAGGCGGTGGCCATGGCGGTGGTGGCTATGGAGGCGGTGGCCATGGCGGTGGCGGCTATGGAGGAGGTGGCCATGGCGGTGGCGGTGGCGGCTATGGCGGGGGAGGCCATGGTGGTGGTGGCGGCGGACATGGTGGCGGCTATGGATACGGGAAGTAATCAACTTATACTGATGGATGTTCCACGTGAACCAGACAAGAACATCAACTTCCTGTCAAGAACCATTGACATACTGTACAGGAACTGATATTTTTTTCATAAATAAAGACTGAAATGATCAATTATTTTCTATTCCTTTATTCCACAATTATATAAGTTGGAGAAAGTAACATTTAAAAAAAGACTTCTCGATGAAAAGAAAAATAACAGGAATGGTAACGAAGTCAGCTATTTTTTTGGTAGACAAAATTTTTTTTCTTCGATAAAAAAAAAGTATGGTTAATTAAACTGGATTGAAAAAAGAGATCGGAACACAAATGGTATGTAAATACCAATAAACTGAAGGGAATGACTTATTAACCACAACTTTTGGCTATAAAAAAAGGCTTTATCGAATCGCTACTTGATAAAGAAAATTCTTGTAAAATGTTTAATGTAATTTCGAGCCAAGTGTACATATGCCATTCGTAAGCACACAGGTATATTTTATATATTAAAAAATTGGTTAAAATTAAGAAAATAAGGAACCACAATACCCAATAACAATGTTAGTTATTTGGTATTGTGGTTCGCTATTTTCGTAATTTTAACCATTTTTTTAGGACTGTCATATAAAATATACACGATTACTTACGAAATGGCGTATGTACAGTAATTTTAAGTCATCTATTTTCTAATCTACACGATGCTTGTGATAGTCACAATTCACAATGAAACACAAAGTTTCTTTTATATTTAAAGAGTATCTCTTAAAAGCAGTGGGACATTCACTTCTATTTTAGCATGTAGAGGCCTTTTTTCCCTACATTAGCATTCAGAAATATTTTTTTTAAATGGCGTACATAAAGTTTACAAAATTAAGTTAAAGTGCTTCCAGGATATCCAACTTCGATAACTTCAAACTTAAATTTAAAAACACGGAGAAATTTCATACAAAAGTTTCACTTTTGTGGTTTAGCTACAAGGGTAAAACCCTAGGTTAATGGTAATGTTACTTTGGCACAGAATACATCGAATTTAAGTATTAAAAAATGTTTGTTCATTACAAAATATAAAACTGGGTCTATGACATTAACTCTTTAATTAATTTGTTTACTTTGAAATAACTATGGTGTACCTACAGGTCTCCAATTGCTCGATCGCTAGCGAAGACTCGGCTCACACACTGAGGTCCGGGGTTCGAATTTCCTACGGTAGGGATGGAAAACATTAGGGACATGTTTCCATAAGACACCTGATGTCCATATTCACCCATCAGTTTAAAATGGGTACCTGGGTGTTAGTCGACTGGTGTGGGTCGCATCCTGGGACAAAACTGACCTAATTTGTGGGAAATGCTCTGCATAACAAGCGGCTTTCTATATAGTAGTATGTCAATTGCTGTAGGCTGTCTTAGTAACTATCTTTAAACAAAAACAGGGTCTCGTAAATGGTAAGTTTTCAAAAATTTTAAGGTTTGTTTTCATTTTCTAATAATCGATACTATTTTTTTCGAGATTGTAAGATACATTGCTTTGTTTTGATTTCAGCAACGAATCCCGAGGATATTGATTAAATATTTAAGAAAACATTGTTAATTATGAAGTGTAATACATTTTTTATGAAGATTTCTAGTCTTTCCCAACTCTTAAAAAATATGTTTTTGCAAGATCTAGAGGAGTGATTAACAATACTGGAACCAGCTATGACTCGAACCCGAGACATTTACCCCGGCCCCTGGGAACCAAGCAAACCTCCCGAGACGCCTTAACCCACCTAACTATCATACTACAAATTTCAGGCAGTATCTCCTGTAGTATCTCCGGCCACAAATATGCTCGCATCAGGAGTGGCAGATACAGTATACTCACTGGGTGCCTGATGTTAGTAGCATTGTGGTCAAATAGGTTAAGACGTCGGGAGGTTAGCTTGATATCCAGGAGGCAATCTTAACAATGCAAGACAAGCCACGGGGATGAAAATCTCCAGCTCAAGATATTTTCCACGTTTCCGTGCGTCATCAGGGTGTATATATATATATATATATATATATATATATATATATATATATATATATATATATATATATATATATATATATATATATATATATATATATAGCAATGAAACCACGAAACAAGTGGTTTTGAATAATTTACCAAACTGCGGCAGGCCAGGATTCGACCCCACGAACATTGTCCCCCCTCAAGAGGCCAAACAGTGTTATTCTACCTAACACTTACGATAACTGTCCTAACCTAACTTACTAACAAATTTCGTAAATTCACAAAACAATATAATGAACAATGAACAACTGTGTAAATGTTATACAGTTCATATGAAGCCTCAGTCTTGCTAGGCACAGGGATTGAGCATAATGGGGTCGAGTCTCTGTAGTGTTGAAATAAGGACCGAAATTAAAGAAGAAAAGATTATCCAGGAAGTGACAATGATCTATGGTTGCAGAGGAAGATGGTATAGTTAAAGACATACCAGGACAGACTCACCTATGTATTCTGAGATGCGGTTTTTGTAGTTTATTGAGGTACTCTCCTGGTATCGAGGAGACAACACAGGATCTAAAGATCACAATGCAAAAGATCAATACATTTAAAAATAAAATTATCCATATACGTTTATTAGAGAATACAAATAAAGTGCTAATCTTTGTAGTGTTTTATTATAATACGTCCTTAAGCATGTTATTGCCCAGATTTCCTAAGGTGGGTTAATATGTATAGTATGTAGGGACTGGTAAGGTTACTAGAAACCAAACTTTTCTTTTCAAAATGTTTTGAAAACATTGTAAAACGATTTACTTGGTTAGGATTTCTTTTCGAATAATGTACTTATAATTGGTGGCCTCAGCCCTGCACTTATAACTTACGGCCCTAGGTCTGTAGCTGTAACCTGTAATGCCGGCCCTGTAACTGTTACCAGTAATCCCGGCCCTGTAGCGTAACCAGTAATCCCGGCCCTGTAGCTGTTACCAGTAATCCCGGCCCTGTAGCTATATCCAGTAATCCCGGCCCTCTAGCTATATCCAGTAATCCCGGCCCTCTAGCTATATCCAGTAATCCCGGCCCTGTAGCTGTTACCAGTAATCCCGGCCCTGTAGCTATATCCAGTAATCCCGGCCCTCTAGCTATATCCAGTAATCCCGGCCCTCTAGCTATATCCAGTAATCCCGGCCCTGTAGCTGTTACCAGTAATCCCGGCCCTGTAGCTATATCCAGTAATCCCGGCCCTCTAGCTATATCCAGTAATCCCGGCCCTCTAGCTATATCCAGTAATCCCGGCCCTGTAGCTGTTACCAGTAATCCCGGCCCTGTAGCTGTTACCAGTAATCCCGGCCCTGTAGCGTAACCAGTTATCCCGGCCTGTAATTGTTACCAGTAATCCCGGCCCTGTAGCGTAACCAGTAATCCCGGCCCTGTAACTGTTACCAGTAATCCCGGCCCTGTAGCGTAACCAGTAATCCCGGCCCTATTGCTGTTACCAGTAATCCCGGCCCTGTAGCGTAACCAGTAATCCCGGCCCTGTTGCTGTTACCAGTAATCCCGGCCCTATAGTTGTAACCAGTAATCCCGGCCCTGTAATTGTTACCAGTAATCCCGGCCCTGTAGCGTAACCAGTTATCCCGGCCTGTAATTGTTACCAGTAATCCCGGCCCTGTAGCGTAACCAGTAATCCCGGCCCTGTAACTGTTACCAGTAATCCCGGCCCTGTAGCGTAACCAGTAATCCCGGCCCTATTGCTGTTACCAGTAATCCCGGCCCTGTAGCGTAACCAGTAATCCCGGCCCTGTTGCTGTTACCAGTAATCCCGGCCCTATAGTTGTAACCAGTAATCCCGGCCCTGTAATTGTTACCAGTAATCCCGGCCCTGTAGCGTAATCAGTAATCCCGGCCCTGTAATTGTTACCAGTAATCCCGGCCCTGTAGCGTAACCAGTAATCCCGGCCCTGTAACTGTTACCAGTAATCCCGGCTCTGTAGCGTAACCAGTAATCCCGGCCCTGTTGCTGTTACCAGTAATCCCGGCTCTGTAGCGTAACCAGTAATCCCGGCCCTGTTGCTGTTACCAGTAATCCCGGCCCTATAGTTGTAACCAGTAATCCCGGCCCTGTAATTGTTACCAGTAATCCCGGCCCTGTAGCGTAACCAGTAATCCCGGCCCTGTAATTGTTACCAGTAATCCCGGCCCTGTAGCGTAACCAGTAATCCCGGCCCTGTAACTGTTACCAGTAATCCCGGCTCTGTAGCGTAACCAGTAATCCCGGCCCTGTTGCTGTTACCAGTAATCCCGGTTCTGTAGCGTAACCAGTAATCCCGGCCCTGTTGCTGTAACCAGTAATCCAGGCCCTATAGTTGTAACCAGTAATCCCGGCCCTGTAATTGTTACCAGTAATCCCGGCCCTGTAGCGTAACCAGTAATCCCGGCCCTGTAATTGTTACCAGTAATCCCGGTCCTGTAGCGTAACCAGTAATCCCGGCCCTGTAACTGTTACCAGTAATCCCGGCCCTGTAGCGTAACCAGTAATCCCGGCCCTATTGCTGTTACCAGTAATCCCGGCCCTGTAGTTGTAACCAGTAATCCCGGCCCTGTAGTTGTAACCAGTAATCCCGGCCCTGTAGTTGTAACCAGTAATCCCGGCCCTGTAGTTGTAACCAGTAATCCCGGCCCTGTAGTTGTAACCAGTAATCCCGGCCCTGTAGCTGTAACTGATAATCTCAGTCCTGTACCTACAACTGGTGACCAGAATTCCATACCTGTATAGCCTAGTTCTGTAAATATTGACACGTACCTTGTACCCGTAACTAATAACCCCAGCGTTTTAGTTGTGACTGATAACCCTAGTCCTGTAGCACTAACGAAGAGCTTATCACTTTATCTTTGACTGATAACCCCGACTCTTGTAAGTGTAAGTTATGTCCCCCAATCCTGTATTTATTGGAATTTCCTTTTCACTCGTTTAATAAATCCTCACTAACTTTACAGTGGCATTAGATCACTTGTTGTCATTTATAAAAGAGATGCACATATTTATCCCTGCATCAGTACCTATTATTATTATTATAATCAAAAGAAGCGCTAAACCACAATAGTCATTTTACTTTCTTTAGAGTACAGAAACAGTGAATAAAGTACCAATATTACAATCCAGAGCAATAATGAACCTCTTCCACTAAACTTTCTCACCATTTCATAATTTAGTTTCATCACAAATTGGATAAATCGCATTGATTCCTTTGTGTGGCGTCAAGCGAAGACATGAGTATAAAAAGATGTTGAGTAGCAATTGACGATGCAGTCTGCCTCAGACCTCCGACCATCCCACACACACCATGGTAATGTTTACAGTGGTCTTCCTGCCATTACCTCTCTTATCATGTTCCATAAACATAGTTTCGGAGTTAGTAATCCTCCACAATACAGACGGCTCGATTTAAGGGCAGAGAGGTATGAGTAAGTCTTTCGACGGTAAATAGGTACCTGGCTAAAAAGACCTCGATAAGAAAAAGGCCCAGGTACCAAAATCCTGAATGAAAATAAGGTATAGCTATAGAAGTCAAATTATATTTAATATTCAGAAACAAAGAAATGAAGGCTAAGATGTTATATTTACTCCAATATAACACGACATATTTCCATGAACATTATTTTTTATATTACTGCCCTTATGATTGTCGGTAAATTTCGGACTTTTTCCACGATAATAAAATTAAGTGTATAGATTAAAAATCACAGTTCCGAGACAGACAAGTTAGAGACAGACAAGTTAGAGACAGACAAGTCCCATGCATAAAAATTAGAATTGAGACAAAAAGAGATTTCTACCCTTTTTAGACTATTATTTTGTCGCGGGAGTGTAGAAACACGATGAAACTAGAAAATAGCTTAGGACAGTAAAAGGCGAGATAGTAGAGGTGATAAAAACATATGAGGAGAGGTCACGCTGTTTAGATTAGAACATTTGACAGTACGGTTACGATATATTTCTACAGAAACATATCAGAGCAAGGGTACAGCTCGAGATTTTATTTATCATATGGGGTCTGTCAAGGCTGCATGAGGATTAACTTATATAATGGTTCCATAATCTCTAGGTTATAATCTCGCCTCAATGACACTTATTAGAGTCATCGAAGAGAGCACCTTTGTGTTCTTTGAGCCTTTTGTAAAGGAGAAGCGAGAGTTTGTCAGTATATTGTATATGCTTCAACCATCTCTTGTATGTCCACAACATCTTTGTGCCCTAACTAAACAATATGAAAATTGATTCTACTATCTTTATAATCATTTGTAGATTTTCTAAATAATATTTATCTTACACCATCAAGTTTTGCTACTACTTAATATGAAGTTGTGGGAAGTTATGTGCATGTTTTTATAAATATTATAATACATTAATCTGTTTTAAATGGAAAGTTAATATAATATTATTGCTTATTCAGTCACACGAAGTGGGAACATATAAGATAATAAAATATTTTACTGGCTAGAGCAACATTTACTCTTGTATATTTTTTGGGAAATCCTGAGAAAGAACCTTTCACTAAGATATTGATCTTTCTGTACAAGGAGTTATAGACACAGGATCTTTAATTTCTAACTTAAGTGCTAAATTTAAAGACCTATCTCTTGGAGTCTGATAGCAGCAATCTATGTCACTCGTTTAGCCGCTTCTCAGCCAAAACACTTTCATATGTTGTTAAAGGTGATGGTGCCTGCTTAAGAAGCATGAGATATAAGGAGAGGCTAATTTAATTGGAGATAGGAAAACCAGGGGAGAAATTGATATGGTAGACAGGGACAGGCTGTTTGAGAGGCGAGAAACGAGAACTCGGGGACATAGCTAGAAGCTAAAGACAAATGTGCCACAAGAATGTCAGGAAGTATTTCTACAGTCTCGAGATAGTCAGGGAGTGGAATGATCTCGGTGAAGAAGTAGTGGAGGCAGGCTCCATACATAGCTTAACATGCGTGCCAATGTGATAATCACTGGCCCTGAAGCGGGCCACAGTAGAGCAATTACTGGTGTAGTGACTCGAGTGGGTGATCTGAGTGAGTGTAGGTTTTATGTTTTAGTGCAAGAGCTATTTAGTTTTTTTTATTTATTCACGATTTGTGTTTCAGAAGTTGCTGTTGTCTTTCCTGGGCGTGGCTCTACTGGCCTCCGTGATCCAGGCTGGAAGACATGGAGGTGGTGGAGGCTACGGAGGTGGTGGACACGGTGGAGGTGGTGGCTACGGAGGTGGTGGACACGGTGGAGGAGGTTACGGAGGTGGTGGACACGGGGGAGGTGGCTACGGAGGAGGAGGAGGCTACGGGGGTGGTGGACACAGTGGAGGAGGTTACGGAGGTGGTGGATACGGAGGAGGAGGTTACGGGGGAGGTGGCCACGGTGGAAAGGGTTACGGAGGAGGAATCTACGGAGGAGGTGGACACGGTGGTGGCTACGGAGGAGGCGGACACGGTGGTGGCTACGGAGGAGGAGGTTACGGAGGAGGCGGACACGGTGGTGGTTACGGAGGAGTCGGTGGAGCATCAAACAATAACTTCAACCTAGCAGGACCCAAAGGAGGCGGAGGATACGGTCACGGCGGTGGAGGCGGTGGACATGGTGGTGGCGGCCACGGTGGTGGCGGCCACGGTGGTGGTGGTTATGGTGGTGGTGGGGGACATGGTGGTGGTGGTTATGGTGGTGGTGGGGGACATGGTGGCTACGGAAAATAAGCAACAAATACTGATGAATACTCTAGAAACTGAACGGATTTATTACCTTCATCTTTCTGCTATAATTCTCATCACAAAAAGAAAGAAAATAAGCTTTTATAGATTTATAATTAAAGACTGAAAAAAAAAAATTCTATGCCTTTTTTTCTGTAATACCCAAATAAACTACAAAAATATTTAGAATTATTTTTGGTAAAAATAATAATATTCAAAATAGCAAAGAAGTCAATAGATTTTGGATAATAAAAAAAATGTTCTGACGAAAAAGGTGTAATTTTTATCCAAAAAAATTATCAAAATAAAATAGCATTTAGGCATTTATTAATCAGATTACTATTTTTATGTATGTTATGTTGTGAAGGCACATTTAACAAAATATTTAGAAAATAGCATGAAAAATGAATCACTGTTTTGGAACAAAAGTTCGTCAGAACATATTACATTGGACCTGGGTCCAGGAGAACATGTAGGCCAGGATGAATTACAACAACTGGATGTGCTGAATGTTGAAGACAGAGTAAAACAACTGAAGTTAAATCAAGTTTATAAAATTGTTCACAGTGTCCAGAATATTTTGCTGCCAAGTTTGTCAAGGCTGGGAACCAAAGCGATCATAGTACTAGGGGGAGAGGAGCATAACTTTGTAGTTCCCACTGTCAGTGGCCAGCCTTCAAACACATTTTATTGACTCATGAAATCGTAATGACACGATTGCAAACAAACCATACCACGGGTGGGGTTAGAACCCGCGATCAGAGAGTCTCAAAACTCCAGACCGTGGTATGGTTTACATTTTATTGTACAGCAATAAAGGAGTTGGACAAATTGCCTGCACATGTCAAAAGCTACACTTGAACTCTAAATTCCTTAAAGATCCACATGAAAACAATGGCATTCATACCACAAGGAATAACTATTATTGTTGAACACAAACTACCTTTCCTCCATTGCAATAAACTGAGATGCACATAAACACTTTAATCAGGTAGAGAGTCAATATAATTGAGGAAAGTGAGAGTGAATGCATTCTAATTCTTTCACGCTCGTTTATTTTAGCTTCGTCATAAAGAATCTGGGGAAAAGAGAGAGATTTGTTTATGTTTTTATAAAGTAGGAGAGAACACTATAAAACAGCAGAGCAACTCACTTCATTATTCAGAAAGTCTCAGTCGAACTGTAAAGCACACACAAACACACAATGGTAAGCCTCCTGGCTCTATCTCCTGGTTCAGTACTTCATACATTGTTTTGGGAGTCATTCTAAGAAATATATTATCATGATTATTACATGATAATACATGATAATGATAGATATGTAAACATAATTTTTTTTCTTTTATTTTCAGAAATTTGTTTTGTCATTGGTGGGCGTTGCCCTCCTGGCCTCTTTAATTCAGGCTGATGGTCACGGTGGAGGTCACGGTAGTAGTGGGCATGGCAAAGGTCACGGAAGTAGTGGGCATGGCAAAGGGCACGGAGGTGATGGACACGGCAAAGGCTATGGTGATGGAGGACACGGTGGAAGCTACGGAGGACACAACAAAGGCTACGGATACGGTGGAGGCTATGGAGGTAGTGGACTCAGCAAAGGCTCCGGAAGTGGTGGACATGGTGGAGGTTATGGAGGGAGCGGATATGGTGGAGGCTACGGAGGTCACGGAAATGGTGGATATGGTGGTGGCTATGGCAGTGGTGGACATGGCAGCAGCTACGGTAGTGGCGGCTATGGTGGTAGCAGCTATGGTGGTAGCAGCTATGGTGGTGGACATGGTGGCGGCTATGGCGGTGGCGGTCATGGTAGCAGCTACGGTAGTGGCAGCTATGGTGGTAGTGGACATGGTAGCAGCTATGGTGGTAGTGGACATGGTAGCAGCTATGGTGGTA
Organism: Cherax destructor; assembly: GCA_009830355.1. Lineage (NCBI taxonomy): Eukaryota > Metazoa > Arthropoda > Malacostraca > Decapoda > Parastacidae > Cherax > Cherax destructor. The sequence goes on along the minus strand of WNWK01006882.1, from coordinate 20,087 downwards.
ACAGCTATGGAGGTAGCAGCTATGGTGGTAGTGGCGGCTATGGTGGCAGCAGCTATGGTGGCAGCAGCTATGGTGGCAGCTATGGTGGTAGTGGCGGCTATGGTGGCGGCAGCTATGGTGGTAGCAGCTACAAAGGAGGCTACGGAAAGTAAGAAACTCATTAATCACGATGATAAAAAACATACGGATCTGATTCCAGATATTCTTTTCTTATTGATTTCTCAGGAAACTTTCACCTGGTTCCTTGAGGCAACGCCGTATAAAAAAATATTTCTTTTATATATAACTAAATAAAGTCTAATACAGCAAGTCGAATATTTCACTGAATCCCTTAGTCCCAGTGAAAGATTTATCTGTATATATTACGCATCTTAACTCAATAAATCTTTTTTTTCTGTATGTCGAGGGCTGCTTTTAGAACTAGGCATATTTTAGGGGAAATCTATCTGTCTCATCCTTCTCATTGACCTCATCTCTGACTCACGACATCGTAATAACACGATTGGAAACCAGTGTCACCAACTGTGACCACAAATGCATCTGTGGTCACAGTGGAGGCCATGCTGACCTCCCTATTGTGTACGGAAATATACCTAGTAGGAAGAATCTTATCAGAGCCTGTTAATTTTAGGACTCACCATGGGTTCAAGTTAGTTTAACTGCTCTTTATTATGGACCCCTGACCCATCCAGTGGGCGGCAGTCAAAAGACTACAGAGGTACATAATGGGTCCAGGGACTGGGCAGCAAGGTTTTTATAACTTAACAAGTTACAGTGGTAATGAACTATTTACGTGTTTATATCTGGTTACAATTGAAATGAGTTTTTTATGATATGCATTAGGTGACACACATAAAAAAAACAATTAGTGTCTTAATCTTCAACTTGTCGGTTTTCAAAACCATTTGTCACCCCTCTGGCAAGACAGTGATGGAGTGAGTGATGATGAAAGTTTTTCTTTTTTCGGGCCACCCTACCTTGGTGGGAATCAGCCGATGTGTTAATAATGTGTTAATAATTGTCACATGTGTCAGACACTTTAACATTTAGTGTCTTAATCTTCAAGACTCGATTATGTTCCTATCTATGGTTGAAAAGTTCATGAATAGTTAAGAAAATGCTTACACTCTTGAACATAGTTAAAAATAACATTCGATTCCTGGCTTGTGATATTCTAACCAACAGCGGGTTTTTCCCCGATTGACCAACATATGAGACACTGGTTGTTCTGTGAAAGACCAATAGCTAGTCCATTTCAGAGTCCCTGTGGCTGGCTTTGCATGTTTCATTAATATGGAATAAGCAAACCAACATGGAAAATATAAAACAGAAGAAGTGTATTGTTTACCATCCCAAACACTTAAATTCTTAGTTTCAAATTTCTACTAAATTTACTTCACTGCCAGTATCATTAACTAAATGAAAAGGCTTTTGGGAAATTTTATGACTAAGAGAAAATAGTCGCACGTGCAGTGCTTATTTGGCAACCCAGTTATAGCATTTCTCGAAGCCAGTGTAAATATGATGCTTTAAGATAAGATTTCTTCGGATTTTTAACTCCGGAGGGCTAGCTACCCAGGATAACCCAGGAAAGTCAGGGTTTCATTGTGTTTCCATTGGGGTCCTCAGGGTTTCATTGTGTTTCCATTGGGTCCCCCAGGATGCGACCCACACCAGTCGACTAACACCCACGTACCTATTTGCTGCTAGGTGAACATGACAACAGGCCGAGGGACTGATTACCTCAAACTCCTCCTCTCCTTACACCTTTCTACTTTGTATTGGACTGATGAAGCCACTGTGTGGCGAAACGTTTCCTCAATAAAGATACCCAAGTGTTGTACATGTGTCTAATTTATAACTTGTCGGTTCTTTGAACCATTCATCTACAGGTGTAAGAAAACACGTCGAAATGTTTCCACCCCACAGGGAATCGAACCCGGGCCCTCCGTGTGTGAAGCGAGAGTTTTAACCACCAGGCTTGGCGCTAATATTCCTGCACCTGACTTAAATACAGTGCAAGTAAGTCCTGCCTCTAAAGGAAGAAAAAAATAAAGCCAAACAAGCTAATCAGGAGAATATATTATATATATTGGATGTTATGCTGGTTCACAGACCTGCAGATTATGAGGTTAAGAAAGTGAAATTTAATGGAATATATAGAACATCATCTTTTAATTAATAAACGAAAATAATGAGTTAGTTTAATATCTTTATTATACACCTCATACCTATCCTGTGGGAGGTTGTCAAAAGATGAAGAGAAGGGGAGAAAACATCACATGTTTACAGTCAACACTATTCTAACCAAAGATGGGAAACACTTCATCTGAAAATTGCGTCCACTTATTAGGTAAGGTTTGTCAGGAAACAGGACAAGTGTTTCCTGACGCGGGTCTTAGATGATGACCCACCGTTGGAGCTTTTGGTCATCTGATCGAGGCCTCCCGCTGGCTTACCGGTCCACCCCTTTAAAATTTATGGTCAGTTATAACCATTTTTTAGTCCATTTATTGTTGTTGGAGATTCGCCGGTACTCACCCGGCCCGGGTCTTTTCCAGATGGTGACTCGGCCTTGATTCCATGTCTTGGGAGTGTCTGAGACCTATGTCTCCCATGAGAGGAGGTACAAGTACCCCCTCATCGTCTGGGACCAACTGTCCCCAGGCCTAGCCACGTTCCCCGCCCTCACGGGGCTCGTAGGGAGAAGCTAGGCCTCTCTGGTCTGCCATCTTCCCCGCCCCAGGGAGGCTGATGAGAAGGGCAGTCTTGCGATCTGCAGATGGTAGCAAGCTCCAGCTTTGGCACCTACCCTGCCCTAAAAGGGCTGGGCATGGTACTCTCCCCCCTCAGTCCATTTATTATACAACCATTGTTGTTGCAAACAATTATATATAATTTTTACATTCCTCAAGGAAACATATAGAAAATAATAGGAGGAGGAGGTGTTGATTCACCGGGAAGTCTCCCGGCCCGGTCTTTACCAGATGGCGACCCGGCTCCGGCTTCCTGGCGTGGGAGTATCAGAGACCTATGTCTCCCATGGGAGGGGGTACCCCTCAGCGATGGGACCAACTGGCCCCAGGCCTAGCCACATTCGCCACCAGCACGAGGCATGGAGGTCTGGTCTGCCAGCTTCCCTAACGGGAAAGGTAGGCTTGCGAGCCGCAGATGTTAGCAAGCTCCAGCCTTGGCACCTACCCTGCCCTAGAAGGGCTGGGCATGGTGATCGACCACCAGAAAATAATAATACGTATTCATACCACCATGAAGAAAAACTACCATTATTAAACACTAAGACTTCATTATATACAGATTTCTTTAAATAGATTCCCTGAAATTTAGGCTGCCTTAAATACAGAGTACCTTATGTACAGAATACTTTAAATATAGTTATTTAAATACATAGTACACTTGAATACAGACTATTTTATATCGGACTATTTTAAACCATTTTAAACACAGACTATTTTAAGAACAGACTATTATAAATACAGACTGTTTCAAATACAAATTACCTTAAATACAGACCATCTTAAACAAAGACTACTTGAAATACATGTTACCTTAAATAGAGACTACGTTTCTTTGGAGGTCGTTCACTCAGAACTATCTGCAACACAGACACTACTCTGTGGTGCTCCTTTGTGTTTTATACGTAGTGGGAATCCACAATAACATCTTAGGATGTGATATTTAAGATTGTTCGAGGTGGATTTGGTCATATAATAATAATAATAAATAATAATAATAATAATAATAATAATAATAATAATAATAATAATAATAATAATAATAATAATAATAATATTTTTCTTTTCTACAAGCATATGATACAGCCTACAAATATCTAGTTGACATCAATGACATACTATATATAAAGCCCTTGGTTATGTAGAGCATTTCGGGGAAATTAGGTTAATTTAGTCCCCAGGAAGCGACTCACACCAGTCGACTAACACCCAGGTGCCTATTTACTGCTAGGTGAACAAGGACAGCAGGTGTCTTAAGGAAACACGCCCCAATGTTCCCACCCGTACCGGGGATCGAGCTACGGGCCTCAGTGTGTAAGCTGAGTACGCTACCAACTGAGCTACGAGACGCAAGCTCCATTTAAACACACATCAGGGTAACTTTTCCCTTTTTTCTTGAAATATATAATACATAATTACCAGTCTAGAGTAAATCAACTATGCAAACAACATTTCTGAATAAAGTGAAAGAGAGAGAGAGTGAATGAGTTTTAATTTTTTCTATCTCTCGTATATTTAGCTTCGTCATGAAAACATCCGAGAAAAATGGATTCGTGTTTGTTTGTTTTTTTGTAAAGGAGAAAGAAGAGTATAAAACAGCAGAGCAGCAATCTTTATTATTCAGAAAGTCGCAGGCTGCCAGTACAGCACACACAAGCAATGGTAAGTCTCCTCAATAAACCAATAAAGCACAATTTAGTGAATACTTTTAGTTTTGGGACTCATTCTGAGAAATATTTTGCGATGTTTATGTATCATGGTATGAAATATTTGAGGAAGAGTGAGAGAGATGTAAATATCAGTTTTTCATTAACTTTCAGAAATTTCTTCTGCCTTTGGTGGGCGTTGCCCTCCTAGCCTCCCTGACCCAGGCTGATGGAGACAGTGGAGGCCATGGAGGTAGTGGACATGGCAAAGATCACGGTGATGGACATGGTAAAGGCTATGGACACGGTGAAAGCTACGGGAGTAGTGGACATGGAAAAGGCTCTGGAGGCAGTGGACACGGTGAAAGCTACGGGAGTAGTGGACATGGAAAAGACTCTGGAGGTAGTGGACACGGTGCAAGCTACGGGAGCGGTGGACATGGCAAAGGCTATGAAAGCAGTGGACACGGTGCAAGCTACGGGAGTAGTGGACATGGAAAAGACTCTGGAGGTAGTGGACACGTTGCAAGCTACGGGAGTGGTGGACATGGCAAAGGCTATGAAAGCAGTGGACACGGTGAAAGCTACGGGAGTAGTGGACATGGAAAAGACTCTGGAGGTAGTGGACACGGTGCAAGCTACGGGAGTGGTGGACATGGCAAAGGCTATGAAAGCAGTGGACACGGTGCAAGCTACGGGGGTGGTGGACACGACAAAGGCTCTGGAGGTAGTGGACACGGTGCAAGCTACGGAGGAGGTGGACACGGCAAAGGCTACGTAGGCGGTTCACATGGTGGAGGCTACGGCGGAGGTGGACACAGTAAAGGTTACGGAGGTGGACATAGTGGAGGTTATGGAGGTGGTGGCTATGGTGGAGGCTACGGAGGATACGGAAATGGTGGATACAGCGGCGGGCATGGTGGTGGTAGCAGCTATGGTAGTGGCGGACATGGTAACAGCTATAGCGGTAGCAGTTATGGTAGTGGCGGATATGGTAGCAGCTATGGTAGTGGCGGATATGGTAGCAGCTATGGTAGTGGCGGATATGGTAGCAGCTATGGTAGTGGCGGATATGGTAGCAGCTATGGTAGTGGCGGATATGGTAGCAGCTATGTCGGTAGTGGATATGGCAGCAGCTATGGTGGTATTGACGGACATGGCAGTAGCTATGGTAGTAGTGACGGACATGGAAGTAGCTATGGCAGTAGCAGCTATGGTGGTAGTGGTGGACATGGTAGCAGCTATGGTGGTAGTGGTGGACATGGGAGTAGCTATGGTGGTAGTGGTGGACATGGTAGCAGCTATGGTGGTAGTGGTGGACATGGGAGCAGCTATGGTGGTAGCAGCTATGGTGGTAGTGGTGGACATGGTAGTAGCTATGGTGGTAGTGGCGGACATGGCAGCATCTATGGTGGTAGCAGCTATGGTAGTGGTGGACATGGTAGCAGCCATGGAGGTGGCATGGAGCAAAGGAGGTATGCAGGAAATAGCAAGAACTCATATAATGACAAGAAAAAGTAGTGGACATCATCCCAATACTATTTAGAAATATTTATTTTTATGTTACTAAATAAAATCTGATAAAAAAAAAAAAGCGAGTCGAATATATTACTGATTTCCTTTATTTTAATTAAACATTTGACCTTGTTTAGCTGATTCGAATATATTACTGTTCCTAGGTTTTATTTCCTAGGTTTTGACTGTTCTAGGTTTTACTGTTCCTAGGTTTTACTGTTCCTAGGTTTTCCTGTTCCTAGGTTTTACTGTTCCTAGGTTTTACTGTTCCTAGGTTTTACTGTTCCTAGGTTTTACTGTTCCTAGGTTTTACTGTTCCTAGATTTTACTGTTCCTAAGTTTTACTGTTCCTAGGTTTTACTGTTCCTAGGTTTTGATCTCGAGTTAAATTTTTTTAACATTGTGTACATAAAAGGGGAAACTATTTGTCTCATCGCAAATCTCGCCTCTGAGCTCGGGGTTTATCATATTCCAGTTGCAAAAGGGTGTAAATTTGAACCTGACCAGCTTGGGTAAGTAGGCTTGCGGCAGTGCTCCTTCTTTCTTATGTCCTCATGTTTTAACGTGATCCTTCATGAGCCATCAATGTTACATACATCAGGTGCCCAGTAGCACTGGACGTTTCACTCCAGATGCGGACACATACGTGGCTGTGGCAACCTACATGTCTAATTTCATCTCCTCCCGTTTGGAATATCAGTCACACTAGCAGTATATATATATATATATATATATATATATATATATATATATATACCCCTTCACATGTACATAAACACACGAGATAAATATGCTCATCAGAATATATGAAAAACAACTTAAACTTCGAAACCACTTAAAATAACACTTTAAAAATGGCCAGGAAAAAATACATAAATCTATGAAATATTGGCTTATATATTTATATGTGCGCGCATTTATTCAAGAATATTTTAATCATTATATAGAGGATTAGAGTAAACTCTCAGTGTATAAACATTGAGAGAATGTTTATAGCCTTGAAATAAAGAGAAAATCAGTTCTGTGAGAGACCTTAATGCTAAAGTGGAAGAGTCAATTGTAGAGAACGTAGTAGAGAAATCTCTATACACCTGTTGCCCTTATTTATTTAGCAGTAAATGAGCACCTGGGTGTTAGCTGGCAGAGGAAGAGGACGTGTGAGGAAGTACTAGGTAAGTCTCCAGGGAAATCTAGCAGTAAGAGTTGCGTGTCTGTCTCGCTCTTTATATCAGCAGACGGAGGATCGAGCTCCGCCACTCCTTGCCCTGAATAACCTACGTGGATTTAGCACTTCACATAAAGTAAATAAATTAATATATACATAAATAAATGACTAAATAATGGGATCATTTTAGTGTTGTGACATTGATCACTCATCGAAGTTTGTGGTTACTTGACCTTTTACTGTTACTGTTGTGGGTGGTATCCTCTGGGGGTAGTAATATACCTTAAACAGGGAGGAACTTTGAACTGAGCCGAGCTATTACGTTAAAACAGAAGCGTTATATTTATTAACAGTGCAGACACTGTACTTCCCTCCTTCAGAGTGCAGACACTGTACTTCCCTCCTTCAGAGTGCAGGCACTGTACTTCCCTCCTTCAGAGTGCTATTAATTCTATATAAAAATGATGGGACCTTTCACTGAATCATGTTTATAATGAGATTTAGTAAGAGTTAATACATATTAATAAATAGTACACTTACGAATGCAAGGTATGATTGTGTGGGCAGCTACGATAGTTTGCTGTACTATTATATTGGTGGACAAAAATCTGATGTGTAGCAGGCAGTACAATGAGTACATCTTCCCATACATTTGGAATAACTGTTAAGTCCGGTTAGCCGGACTTGAGTCCTGAAGGTGGCAAGTACAGTACCTGTATTCTGAAAGAGGGGGGTGAGGAAATTTTGCAGTTTGGAGGGACATCTGAGCTGTATTACCAGCAAACGCCACTCGCAAGACAATGACAGAGTGATGGTAAAAGTTTTTTTTTTCGGGTCACCCTACCTCGGTAGAAGACTGCCGTTGTGTTAATTAAAAAAATCGTATAATTTTACACACTGAGCATAGATGGCCAGCTGTATACATTGTTCAAAATAATATTTTTTTGGCTTTTTTCACTATATACAGTAGTTGAATAGAGTGAACAACAACAACTGGAGCTCATTAACTGGGTATATATACACCAAGAGGTGTGAAAAACAACCACTGTGAAAAAAGAGTAAACTTCCAAGCACTTTCGTGATTTCTCACATTATCAAGTTCCTTGTTAATGTGAGAAATCACGAAAGTACGTGGAAATTCACAAATTTTCCACAGTGGGTATTTGGCATATTGTGATATCACCTGTTTACTGTGATCTTATTGCACCAAGAGGTATATTTCTTAGAATATATACAGCACACTGAGAGCTTAATGCATTAAGATATTAAACTATCTTTACCTGGTGGTATATGGGTTAAATGCAGCTTAAATTACTTAACAAATCAATTACTCAAAATCGCAAAACTTATTACGTACTACGGGTATTTAATTAGCCTAAACGAAATGTAGTACCCCCCTCACTATTTATCATAAAAAATAACAATAATTCTCTGACAACAAAAAATGTATTGAGCAAAACCTATTGTCTTTATTTGGTATATTTTTTACATCCTGATTGTTGAACATTCCACTTCCGGAACATGTAATATGACGCCATAATTTGGGAAAGGAGTATAAAAAGGCCAGTCAATGTTCCCAGTCGTCAGTTTTACAGATAGAGTCAGGTCAACTCGCAGCATCAATGGTAAATATTCCCTCCCAACTTTCCCACCACCGAAATAAATGGTGAAATCTCTCTATTCACTAATTATAACATTAAATATCCCCCCCATCCACAAAAAAGTAAATGCAGATTTTTTTTAGTGGCAATTTTTAGTACTAATAAGATTCATGTTTATATATTGACATGTGGATTTTTGTTTACTTACAGAAGTTGATTGTGTCACTCATTGGGGTGGGCCTTTTGGCTTCCTTGAGCCTGGGTCAGGGACACGGAGGAGGTTACGGTGGAGGACACGGAGGTGGACACGGTGGCAGAGGTGGTGGACACGGTGGAGGCTACGGAGGGGTGGACACGGTGGAGGCTACGGAGGGGGTGGACACGGTGGAGGCTACGGAGGTGGACTCGGTGGAGGCTACGGAGGTGGACACGGTGGAGGCTACGGAGGTGGACTCGGTGGAGGCTACGGAGGTGGACACGGTGGAGGCTACGGAGGAGGTGGAGGCTACGGAGGAGGTGGAGGCTACGGAGGTGGTGGACACGGTGGAGGCTACGGAGGTGGTGGACACGGTGGAGGCTACGGAGGAGGACACCGTGGAGGCCATGGAGGTGGATACGGTGGAGGTTACGGTGGTGGCCACGGAGGTGGCTATGGTGGACACATTGGTGGAGGTTACGGCTATGTTGGAGGCCACGGGGGTGGCGGACACGGAGGCGGACGTGGTGGACATGGTGGATACGGAAAGTAAAAAGCTTACTAACCTGTGGAATACAAGGACAGTGACATTCACTCACAAGCCATCACAGAATTTACTGGGCATAACTTTCCAAGTTCACACCGTTTATATTTAAGTTTGTAAATACAAGAGAATAAAGAATATAAAATACTGTAAACATCTTCATTTGTCCTAAATGTGTTGATGTCGGGAAAGAATAAACTAGATGGACGATCCAAGAGCGACATCTCCCATTTTCCATAACACCAGCATGATGCAAGAGTCAGCAGGAGCTATAGCTCGTCTCTCCCAAGAAGCCCACCAGCTAAATTTCGCCCATATCGTGCGTTTCCCATGCTGACTAGAGTGTATAGTTGTCTCCTTGCAAGCAATGTCCAGAGAAGGTATATGTGGGCGAAGAGAGTAGATGTTTGGAATAACATATAAATACAAGAGCGTATGAACATGTATTTCTTCACACACGAGAAAGTATGTGGAAGAGAGAGTTACATACACTCCCATCTCAATTAGCTTGAAAATGCTTGTCGTTCTGACAATGTGGTTATTTTTATGATACTTGGCTAGCCATGACCATTTCATCAAGTGGGATGACACCCAACTCACCATCGAAGATGTAAATAAACTCAATTGTTTAGAATCTGTGGTTATTTGTCTTATCAATACAACTGTACAGAACAGGGGATCTTCAATATCTCCAAAATTTTGGCTAAATGGATTTTAGGTCGTCAGGACACAGCTCTCGGGCGAAGTAAATAATACGTCTAACCTCCATGCTGTTTTTTCTGCTGTTATTCCTCTATATTGGGCTGACAAAAAAAAAAAACTAGTAATTACGCTTCACGTTGTCTAAGTGTCACTTTTATAAATTTATTAGTATCATTGTTTCTATCCTCTCGTGGAGAAACAGAGGATATATTTTAAAATTGGCAAGCATTTACTTCTCTAACAGTAAGCTAACCTCAGTTACTTTTACGTGGTCCTTCGTTTTACCTAATCTTATTCATATGTCTGAAAGAAACTCTCTGGTTTGCGTTTTTGTTCCCTCGCAACTTTAATCTCATATTCCCATTTGGCTTTTCAAATTTATTTTTATCTCTTAAATATATAATGGTCAATAAGATGACCCTCTCCTCTTTTGATTCGTTTGAATAATACCTCTCATATTGTCACCATTCACCTTATTATTCATTATATATATATATATATATATATATATATATATATATATATATATATATTGTGAGGGAAAAGTAGTTGTAAATAAGGTAACGGTTGTTCAGTCAGCCGGGAGCATTATTAACGAGTTACAGCCAGCAATTCCATCTAGCGGGCTGGAGCTAAACTCTTGTTCCCGGTTGTCTGAGGGTTTTACTTTCTACTCCTGGTAGTATGACTCTTACCTGGTGTCGGTTGGGAAGTGGAAAGTCACTTCACCTTCACTCTTCTCCGAATCAGCTCTGCCGCTGGACTGGTTCTCCAGGACAGACGCATGACTTACGAGCAAGATTTTCCCTGGACTTAACGGGAATTCCACAACAACTCCTCTCTAGTTTCTAACTTGTGTGCGTTAGAGGGTGTTGCAGAAGATCTCATCTACCTTTGGATACCTACAGTGTGGTATTTCAACCTCGTGGTCCCAGGAGATTCACCATCTACTCCGAAGACATACCACCTACAGAGAGACAACCATCATTTTTCTCCCCTCTCCGGTTATTACCTCCTGTCTCACCAACAGACCTGAACCACAACGGATATATTTCTTTTATTTCTATTTAATTTTATATTAAAATCCAGAAAAAACCATCTTATTATAAATATCCTTCGGTTTACTATTATTTATTAATTTTTCCATCTATATTTTGTTCAGGGGAAGGCGTTTCCCTGACAATGGCGACCTTGCCAGGATACTGGACTCTGGATACAACTTCTGATGGTTCACCTGGTCGTGAGTATTACATTTAAGGTTGAAAAGGGTGAGTTCGTTAAGGTGTCAAGTCATTACTGTTGTCTTTGACTTACAGTTGTTTGGTTCTTGGGTTGGGTTTAGAAGTTTACTCATTATTGTTGGACCTGAGGAACTTCCATAATAACCCCTCCTGGGTGAACCGTGTTCATTTATCTTAGTGAAGGCTTTTGAGCCCACTAGATTTGCTTCCAAGTGAAAATATTATTTCATTTTCTTCTTTGGGAAGGTTTAGAAAGTGTGCGGACGAGGTCCCTCTTTTGAAACAGTCGTTTCAGTTGTTAATTTAAGATCAACTTGTTTGGTTTGTATTATATTTTCTTACTATGGATTCGTTAGATTTCTGGTTAAGGGCTGGAAAAGACATGGGATTTACAGGCCAGTCTCTTGATAGTTATATTACTGCTAAAATGGCTATAGAAGAGAAAAAGGAACAAGAAAGATTAGCTCTAGCTAAACAGGAGGAACAAGAAAGACTAGCTCTAGCTAAACAGGAGGAACAGGAAAGACTAGCTCTAGCTAAACAGGAGGAACAGGAAAGACTAGCTCTAGCTAAACAGGAGGAACAGGAAAGACTAGCTCTAGCTAAACAGGAGGAACAGGAAAGACTAGCTCGAGAGGAGAAGAAACTAGCTCGAGAAGAGAAAAAGGAACAGGAAAGAATAGCTCGGGAAAATGAAAGGATTGCTCGTGAGGACAAACGAGAACAGGAGAGGGTTGCTAGAGAAGACAGAGTTCAGGCAAGGGAAGTAGCCTTCAGGATGAAGGAGATTGAAGAAAAGTCAAAGCAGAGGGAGTTAGAACAGTTAAGGCTGGAATTGGAAGCCAAGAAGGTAGAGCTATCTAAGCATAAAATAGATGAAGGGGTACTAGAATACCCTACCCACGAATCTAATATTAGGATGCCTCAAATTCCACCTTTCACAGAGCAGGATGACATCGCGGCATATATCACCAGATTCGAGAACACTGCCACACTCTGTGAGTGGCCCTCAGATTCTTGGGCTACAAGGCTTGGATTACTTCTATCAGGTACAGCTTTAAACGTATATTCCACCTTACCAGCTGACGTAATCACTGATTATCCTCTACTTAAGAAAGCTATCTTACACGCTTTCAAGAAGACCACCCACCATTACAGGTCTGAGTTTCGGCACACTAAAATATCCCCCAATCAGAATTATATGCAGTATCTGACAACACTTTTCAGATTGTTTGATTGTTGGATTGATAGTGCCGAAGTTGATCATGACTTTGATTCATTACGCGACCTGATGGTAAGAGACCAATTTCTCTCTTCTGTTAACTCTGACTTGCGGATCTTTATTAAGGAACGTGACGTTCACACAGCTTCTGAAATGGCACACGTTGCAGATATATATGCCTGCGCTCATAATAACTACCTAAGGAGCGTAGTAGATATACATCTGTTGAGCCTAAACAATCTGAGTTATCCAAACCCTTTTCCTCTGAGAAATTTCCAGTAAAATGTTATAACTGTAACGAATTGGGACACAGACGTCCAGACTGTCGTCCCAAGAAAAAAAGTGAGAATATTGGAACATGTTTCACCGAAGCTAATATTAAAGCACCTTTTAGTGAAGGTACTGTTAATGGCATGAAGGTATCCACCATTCTTAGAGATACTGGGTGTTCTTGCATTGTTATTTCGAGTAAACTCTTTCCTAACTTAGATTCAACCCGGTATAAAAGTACTAAATTAACTGACTACTTAGGAAGAAGTGATGAGTTTCCTACTCTCAGATGTTTCATTAACTGCAAATGGTTTACTGGTTGGGTAGAAGCAGTGGTGGCCCCAATAACTTCTTGTTCTGTTTTGGTTGGGAACATAGAAGGGCGACCTTCCCATCTGAATTAGACTGTGTAAGGTTTTCAAATGATTCCGGAAAAGATAAACATTATACTTCTGTTTCTTCCTAGAATCTCCAGAAGTGAATAATCAGGATAACTCAAATCAGAGTTCAGATACTCGTGAAGCTCCTGGAAAAACCTTAGAGAAGCAGTCATCAAAACCAAACTGCACTGAAACTGAGGAAATACCACAGGTGACTGAATCTTCCACACAACTGGACTTGGTTAACGTCCTTACCAGAGCTCAATCTAAGGTAAACCAAACCATCCTTTAGTACTTTCCAAAGGAAAACCTATTGAGCTGTCCCACCTAGATTTGAAAGGTCTCCAGAAGACTTGTCCTTCCCTAGAGAAAACTCGAATGCTAGCATTAAATGGCAACATATTTAAAAGAAATAACCTTACTTACAAATTTGAGTTCAAGGGTAATCTTTTATACAGGACTATAATAACCTCTGACAATCCCAACTATGTTGGAAGAAGTCTATTGGTCATCCCCAGGGATTGTCGTAAGACTATTATAAGAAGTACGCATGAAGAAACAGTCTCAGGCCATATTACACGTCGGAGGACCTTAGACACGATCAGAGAATTGTACTACTGGCCGGGGATGTCTTCCGACATTTATAAATTCTGTAAAGCCTGTCCAGCTTGTCTACCTTACTTTCAAAAGGTGGAACTAAAAGTCTCAAAATTTCCAAACAAGCCACTGAAATATTTGATGGCACATATACTCCTCAGTGGAGAAGGAAGGTTATGCCACAATATCATACAAATCTTAAGCTTGGTATCTCGTGCTCTCGTACCCACTTTGCAGATTGGCGGAGCCGAGGTCACATACCTAATACTTTTCCTCTGGTGTTAACTTATTGCCTCCGACCATAAGTTTTGGAAGGGGGTATTGTGAGGAAAAGTAGTTGTAAATAAGGTAACGGTTGTTCAGTCAGCCGGGAGCATTATTAACGAGTTACAGCCAGCAATTCCATCTAGCGGGCTGGAGCTAAACTCTTGTTCCCGGTTGTCTGAGGGTTTTACTTTCTACTCCTGGTAGTATGACTCTTACCTGGTGTCGGTTGGGAAGTGGAAAGTCACTTCACCTTCACTCTTCTCCGAATCAGCTCTGCCGCTGGACTGGTTCTCCAGGACAGACGCATGACTTACGAGCAAGATTTTCCCTGGACTTAACGGGAATTCCACAACAACTCCTCTCTAGTTTCTAACTTGTGTGCGTTAGAGGGTGTTGCAGAAGATCTCATCTACCTTTGGATACCTACAGTGTGGTATTTCAACCTCGTGGTCCCAGGAGATTCACCATCTACTCCGAAGACATACCACCTACAGAGAGACAACCATCATCTATTCTCCCTCTCCGGTTATTACCTCCTGTCTCACCAACAGACCTGAACCACAACGGATATATTTCTTTTTTATTTCTATTTAATTTTATATTAAAATCCAGAAAAAAACATCTTATTATAAATATCCTTCGGTTTACTATTATTTATTAATTTTTCCATCAATATTTTGTTCAGGGGAAGGCGTTTCCCTGACAATATATATATATATATATATATATATATATATATATATATATATAGAGAGAGAGAGAGATATAGATATATATATATATATATATATATATATATATATGGTTTGGTAGGGGAAGTGGAATATTCAAATGGCTTCAGGAAGAAATTAAAGCATTTTTCCTCAAAGGCTTTTTATCTACTTCTCCGAGGCTAAGGGTCCCACAATTTGCACTAAAGGTGGACCCCAATCGATTTTGGCTTAAATAGCGACTCTCTTTTTGCCGATTAAGGCAAGCGAAAATTTGTGTTTGACAAACCACCAAACACAGTAGCTTTTACCGTATCCTCTACCATGGCCTCCTCCGTATCCACCTACGTAGCCTCTACCATATCCTTCGTAGCCTCCTCAGTATCCAATCTACCATATCCTTCGTAGCTTCCTCCATGTCCACCGACAAAGCCTACACGTCCACCAGCCTGGCTCAAGACAGCCAGCGCCGCGACACACAATAAAGTCAAAGAAAAAAAGCCACTGAAATTGACTCAGGATCATATATATATATATATATATATATATATATATATATATTCCATGCTCGTAATCATGCAGAAATGTCTCGACAAAAATATGTAAATTATATTTTCTTCAAGCGTGTAATTCTACAGTATTGCTCCTAGAAAAACAGCACTGAGATTATTTATTAATAAAGTGAGCTCAGAGCCTTAACTAAGCTTTGAAGTTAGAGAGCCTGACCATTGTGGCTTCTCAGGGGCAGTAGACTAAGTGCTGACGCGACAAATACTCATTTTTATACATTTTGTGCAACTTCTGACAAAAGTGGCGACTCAATTCAAGTGACGCATAACACAAATATAACTTGGCCTTATTGGACGCAAGGTCGTGTCTTTTGCACTACTGTATTTAAGGAAGATATTTGTTGATGGATTTGCCGTCATATTATTTTTATAAGCATTACTCTTTATCTATCTGAAAATCGTATAATCAGATTCTTTACATACCGTGAATTCTGCATTAGTACAGTACTCATAAAATTAAAAAGTGTGTTTCAAACCGATGAACCCGACAGTAATATATACTGCTTTGAAATTGGGCCCATCACTTTGAAACACCGTGTATTGTCACCAGGTAGGATCTATTTATATTAAAAAAGCCTGTTGTGCAGGCGAAAGCTTTTCTGGAAAAAAGCTTCAGTAACTGCTTTTGTGTTTCTTCATCTACTGCTGACCCATGCTAGACAGGACCTTCTCACACCCAAGAATGCTCACTCATACATCCGTCCGGCTCTCTCTTGATCCTACCCAATGTATTTGCTTCACTGGCAAATTATTAAAAAATACTAATTTTTAGAGGAGTGGACAAGCCAGCGGAGGGTCTCGGTCTGATGACCAAAAGCTCCAGTGACGGGGTCATGTGACTGAGACCCGAGTCTGGAAGCAATTTTTCTGTTTCCCGACGAATCTTGCCACATTTCCTGATGAATCCTACCTAACCTAACCTAACCAAACCTAATCTAATCTAATCTAATCTAACCAAACCTAACCTAACCTAACCTAACCTAACCTAACCTAACCTAACCTAACCTAACCTAACCTAACCGGTACAATGGCCTCTTAATAGTTATATTTGACGCGAAGACGTATATAGACTGTGTGTCAATATCTAAATATGTACGTTACGTTGATAGGTAAACAGCTTTGTCATGTCATAAACATATATTTAGTAACACAAGGGACGTCACCTCCGACGTACGGTGATGCGAAGAAGAGAAAACACCTTTACCGTCATTCATTCAACCACTCTCTAACTAGCAGCAAGGTAACATCACAGTTCAGATGACTCTCTGAACTGCAACATCCTCACTCCTCATCTATGTTAATAGATAAATGAATTAGCATATTGCAAGACAATTTCGTCATCTTGTTGCATAAGGTTGCATAATTAGTTTTAGCGAAGCTTCTTCGTTATATTGCCAGACATTAAAACGAAGAATTTTAAGAATTTCATAGAGAATCTACAACTCTTCGGGTAATAATGTACATACTTTTTTTTTTTTTAATGATTTCCAGTCAGAAAAATTGAAGTCCTTACACAATGAACCCGAATTGAAAGCAAAAATAAACAGACAGTAAAACTTATCACCCTGACGCATTGAATTTTATTATCATGTTAGTTTAAAATTCATAGGTACAGAGAAACAATGTCTTTGTTAAAAAAAAAAAAATTGAATTCGTGATTACAATTCTCTTAAGCAGTGCAATGCGTTATTTTCTTTTATAAACTGAGGAGCGTGATTTTTATGTGAATAAACAATGCAATGAGATCGAAGGTTTGCAATCAATATAAAAATGTCGTCAATGACTGGAGCGCATTTCCTTGTTGAACCACTCTAGTTTTATGGCGGATTACTGGAAATAAAAACAATTTAGACTCTCGCTCTCTCTCTCTCTCTCTCTCTCTCTCTCTCTCTCTCTCTCTCTCTCTCTCTCTCTCTCTCTCACTCTCATACAATATACAGTAATTTTACTTGTTAAACAGATGAAGCTTAAGTGGCAACAACCCATTTTCTTAATTGGACATTTGTGCCATAAACAAATCTATGTACCTATAGATGGTTCCTGGGTGGTCGTTGCTCCCCACGGCCCGGTCGTGGACCAGGGCTCCTAGTTCATACCCTGGTTAGTCAGGCTGTTGGTGCTAGTTGACCTCATTCCAACGCAGGCACGACTGCCACGTTAGGAAAATGGGATTTCACGCTTGTAAAAGCTTTACCATTAATTACTATTAATTACTATTACTAGTACTACAGTTACTGTTACTACTAGTACTACCACTACTACATTTCTTATTATCATTATAATTTTGTTATTTTATTCGTGGTGAAGCAGTAAATCCGTAGGGGAGTTGGAGATAATCAGATTTTGATCTGAAAAAAAGATGAAAGCTTTAATTTCTTGGGGCAATATTCATTCAGCTGCAAGAAGGCACCACCGTCTTTGAAGGAACATGAAGAGTTATTGAGATGATTAGCTAAGTCATTCCATTAACAGGAGAGTGTTGAATAAAACAAATTAGTTTTGGGAAGCAGTTAGCAGGGCGAGGCAGGGTATGTGGGAGACCAAAGAGAGGCAGGCTATGAGGGACCTTTGGAGAGGCAGGCTATGTGGGACCATGGGAAAAGCAGGCTATGCGGAACCATTGGAGAGGCAGGCTATGTGGGACCATGGAAGAGGCAGGCTATGAGGGACCATGGGAGAGGCAGGCTATGTGGGACCATGGGGGAGGCAGCTATGAGGGACCATGAGAGGCAGGCTATGTGAGACCATGGAAGAGGCAGGCTATGCAGAACCATTGGAGAGGCAGGTTATGTGAGACCATGGGAGAGGCAGGCTATGAGGGACCATGAGAGAGGCAGGCTATATGGGACAATGAGAGAGGCAGGCTATGAGGGACCATGAGAGAGGCAGGCTATATGGGACCATGGGAGAGGCAGGCTATGAGGGACCATGGGAGAGTCAAGCTATACGGGACTTTTCTATTAAATTTCTACAGGTAAACAAAATCATAGCTGGTTACATGTACATTTAATATCAATAATTAATTACAATAAAGATAATAAATTTTAAACCGTTTCAATTAACGCATACAACATGCATTTTCTATTTGTCACTGATCTGACTACACACAACAGAGAGGCAGGCTATGTGTCCGGGTGCAAGCTGAATACATGTGCCAGTGAACACCTGTGTCCTTCAGTGCCAGTCGCGAATATTGCAGAAAAGAAACTGACAATGTTCTCTTAGCTTGCTCATAGAGGCGGCAACAACAATGGAAAGGAGTGGTAAAAAAAAAACCAGTGTGTACAACAAAACTTTATGCACAGACGAAGCTTTGCTTTAAGTACAGCTTTACAAGTCAATGTAAGGAATAACGTAAAGTGACTTTAAGCAGGTGAGGTGACAAGTGTGCCATCTGTATCATCTGGGTACGTGAACGCGACGTCAACTGTACTTAAAGACAAACAAGATCCAAATATAGTTATATGGAACTTTTTGTTGACGACTTATCGCCCAGACACTGGCATGGGCAAAACGTTGTCAATGAAGGTTCCATATATCTATATTTGTCTCCATTCCATCGTGTTGGAATCTTTTATCAAAGTCCTCATTTTTCAATGGGATTTTCCTTATAATATTTGCCTTGCAAGTGGATTAGTAATACTGAAGGCTCCTTGATTCATGTTTTACCCCATGACACATTGTCCCGCCTCAAGAGACAACACAACGTAGATGTCACCTTATCCACTCAGCCATCGATCCTACAAAGATAACGCACAGAGCAGAGCTAGGTGTTTTTAGTGACCCGAGGACACTCGTGGTAGTGGTATGCTCGTCGTGTTGTCTCTTGAGGCGGGACAAATGTGTCGTGTGGTCGAACCCTGGCCTGCCGCAGTTTGGTAAATAATTCAAAACCACTTGTTTCGTGGTTTCATTGCTATATATAAATATATATATATATATATATATATATATATATATATATATATATATATATTGTGTGTGTGTGTGTGTGTGTGAGTGTGTGTGTGTGTGTGTGTGTGTGTGTACTCGAACGCTTCTGGATATCAACAAACTACGGTCAGGATTAATGCAGTAATAGACACCACATATTATAAAAAACGTTTTTTGCTTAGGAATATCAGATTAAATATGTTCCCAAAAATTGTAATGGAAATTTTTTGATATTATGCAGTTCTAATGATGGACATTTGAGTACCCATGCGTCTGCTTCTCAAAATAACGCTATTACAGTTACAGGTAGTCTAAACCAGGAAGAAATTATACAGCGAATGAGAAATGAAAGGAAATCTGGTTTGATCAGAAGAACAAGAGTTTAGCTCAAATTCCTTGGATTAAGAGTCCTTCATCAGCACAAAGACACCCCTTCCCCCCCTATCTTGAATGGTTCTCTGGGTCAATAAAATATTTACTAAGAATAGAGTAAAGAAACTGACACATTAACAAATATTTTATTTAGTTCTATGTACACGTGGAAGGTCGTGCTGTCTGAACTTCAGGAACATCGCTGGTAATATTAAATTATGTTGTCGTGTTAGCTTTGGTCGTAGTGTCGGGTCGTTTACTTGCCGTATCCATATCCACCATGGCCGCCATGACCGCCACCATATCCTCCGTAGCCTCCTCCGTAACCATAGCCACCACCGTGTCCGCCACCATGGCCAAATCCTCCCGTGGCCATATCCGATAATCCCGCCATATCTGGGACC
>WNWK01006881.1:70000-100331 GCA_009830355.1 Cherax destructor | reverse complement strand
AAAATTCCACTAGTATTCATAAGTTATTATATGTCTGCCGGAAATGCTCTGCATAAAAAGGGGCTATAAAGTATGTCAATAATATCACCTTTCTGTACAAATTGTATATGATTCTTTATAAATTTTATTTTATTTTAAGGTCAAGCAGACCAAACATGAACGACCTTTTTATCTGATATATGGATACTGACCAGTGTCACACAGTGTGCAATCTACGCCCAGGTTTCCCATGGTTCTTATGAGATTAAATAAGGGTTAGAGGGGTCAGGGCAGTTAGGTGTGGTGGGCGGGCGTTAAAGTGGTTGGCAACGCACTTGCCTCACACACTGGGTGTCCGTGGCTCAATCCCCGGCATATGCGGAAACGTTGGACATGTTTTCTTAGATCTGCTATTCCTTTTCACCTAGCAGTAAGTAGGTGCCTGGGGACTGGTGTGGGTCGCATCCTGGGGGATAACAAGGACAGACAGTCCTCGATGACACACTGACCCGTGTTATCCTGGGTGGCTAATCCTTCTCCGGTTTAAATATCCCAACAAATCTTATCTTGTCTTACCTTAAAGGTAGGCAGCAGCAGGAGTAAACATCTGTGGCAACATCTCCCTTCCCACTGTTCCACTGTAGCGCTCTATTACATTTTCTGTTGATTGATATATTCCTCCATTTTTCTTTGGTTTTGTTGTGCCTTATGAGGTCAGTTTATCTGAATCAGATAATGATACTAAAATTTAGCAGAAATTTTGTGAATCTGTGAGGCAGTTGTTTCATAAATAAGGTGAAATAGTGAAGTGAGTTGTCAGAGTTGCAAACTGCAAAATGTTGAAGATGTTGAAAAATAAATAGTCATTGAATGGTCTAATCTAGAAATCATAATCTTGAGAATAGTGTGAATGTTTTCTTAGTAGAATCTTTACTCGTGAATGGAGACAAAACGTTTTTGTCAATCACTGAAGATAATATTTAAGCTTTTGAACCTATTATGATACTTGAGAAATACCTGAAGTCCGCTTCCAGGGGGGGGAGGGGGGCAACGCTCCTGTTACTGGTCCCGGTGTATTAAGGCCTGATTAACCTGGTTGTTATTGAGGGCCATATGCAGTGCAATGTACTGACCACAGCCCAGATGGTCAGGGACTGATTTCAGGAACCTGTCCAGTTCCCTCTTAATGGTGGTAGTTGTGGGAGAGTGGTAGTAATAGTAGTAGTAGTAGTGGTGGTGGTGGTAGTAGTAGTAGCTTGTGGGGGTGTTGGCGGTTTTAATGATAGTAATAGCCCACAGTAGTGATGGTAGTAGTAGGTCGTAGAAGTGGTGGTAGTTGTAGGTCGTAGAAGTGGTGGTAGTTATAGGTCGTAGAAGTGGTGGTAGTTGCAGGTCGTAGAAGTGGTGGTAGTTGTAATAACTAGACCTTATCTTCACAAATAATGAGGACCTGGTAAGAAACATAACAATATCAAAAACAACAAATTCTGATCACAATCTAATTGAAGTCCAGACGTACATGCACAGGAGTCCTGATCAGCAAAACGCATATAGCTATGAGGGTACCTTTACCAAGTTCAACTTCAACAACAAGAACATCAACTGGGATTTGGTAAACTATGCCCTAAATGAAACATGTTGGGAAGATATCTTGAATTACATGGACCCTAACCAGTGCCTTGAAAAGATCAACCTCCTGGTAGCTGAAGTATGCTCAAGGCATATTCCTCTACGAAAAAAGAAAGAGAAGAAGTAAACAGGAGAGAGAGAGACACTCCCTATACAGGAGAAGAAAAAGAATCACTGAGCTCGTCAAGAATGCCGGACTATCTGATTCACGGAAGGAAGCGCTAACCAGGGAAGTGGAAAATATTGAGCTAAAGTTAAAGGACTCATACAGGATCCAGGAGAGTTAAGAGGAGCTAAAAGCGATTAGTGAAATTGAAAGAAATTAGAAATATTTCTTTTCATATGCCAAAAACAAGGCAAACACCACTTCTAGTATAAGGCCCCTGCTCAGACAAGACGTATCTTACACAGATGACAACAAAGAAATGAGTGAGATACTGAAATCTCAATATGACTCTGTGTTCAGCGAGCCACTAATCCGTCTAAAGATAGAAAATCCAAACAATTTTTTCATGAATGAGCCTCAAAACCCTGCCAATGTATGCCAAATTTCTAACATAACCCTAACTCCTCTAGACTTTTGAAAAAGCCAACGACGACATGCCCATGCACTCAGCCCCAGGCCCAGACTCGTGGAACTCTGTGTTATTAAGAACTGCAAGAAACCACTCTCACAGGCCCTAAGTATGCTGTGGAGAAGGCGCCTAGACACAGGCGAGATTCCAGTCACTAAAAACAACGGATATAGCCCCACTCCATAAAGGTGGCAGCAAAGCAGTAGCTAAGAACTATAGACCAATAGCTTTAACGTCCCATATCATAAAAATCTTTGAAAGAGTTCTAAGAAGCAGGATAGCAAAACACCTGGACTCCCAAAAATTGCACAACCCAGGGCAACATGGTTTCAGAGCAGGTCGCTCCTGCCTCTCGCAACTGCTAGACCACTATGATATGGTCTTAGATGCACTGGAAAACAAACAGAATGCAGATGTAGTATACACAGATTTTGCAAAAGCCTTTGACAAGTGCGATCATGGTGTAATAGTACACAAAATGCGTGCTAAAGGGATAACTGGCAAAGTAGGCAGATGGATCTTCAACTTCCTACCAATCGAACGCAAAGAGTAGTGGTAAACAGAGTTAAATCGGATGCTGCCATAGTGAAGAGCTCTGTCCCACAAGGCACAGTACTCGCACCTATCCTGTTCCGCATTTTCATATCAGACATAGACAGAGATGTAAACCATAGCACTGTATCATCCTTTGCAGATGATACTAGGATCTGCATGAGAGTGTCATCCACTGAGGACACGGCAAATCTCCAAGAAGACATAAACCAAGTTTTCCAATGGGCAACAGAGAACAATATGATGTTCAATGAAGACAAATTCCAACTACTCCGTTATGGGAAACTGGAGGAAATAATAGCTAGGACTGAGTATATTACAAACTCTAATCACACAATAGAGCGGAAAAGTAATGTGAAGGACCTGGGTGTGGTAATGTCCGAAGACCTCACCTTCAAGGACCACAACAATGCCACTATCACATCTGCGAGGAAACTGATAGGATGGATAATGAGAACATTCAAGACAAGAGATGATAATCCTTTTTAAATCACTTGTTCTCTCTAGGCTAGAATACTGCTGTACATTAACATCCCCATTCAAGGCAGGTGAAATTGCAGATCTAGAGAATGTACAGAGAACCTTTACTGCACGTATAAGTTCCATCAAACACCTTAACTACTGGGAACGCCTGAAAGCACTAAACTTATATTCACTGGAGCGCAGGCGAGAAAGATATATCATAATCTACACCTGGAAGATTCTGGAGGGACTGGTCCCTAATATAGCACAGAAATCACTCCATACGAAAGCAAAGACTTGGCAGACGGTGCAACGTACCCCCCGTGAAAAGTAAGGGCGCCACTGGTACACTAAGAGAAAACACAATAAGTGTCCGGGGCCCAAGACTGTTCAACAGCCTCCCACCAACCATAAGGGGCATTACCAACAGACCTCTGGTTGTCTTCAAGAGGGAGCTGGACAGATACCTAAAGTCAGTGCCTGATCAGTCGGGTTGTGGTTCGTACGTTGGACTACGTGCAGCCAGCAGTAACAGCCTCGTTGATCAGGCCCTGATCCACATGGAGGCCTGGTCATAGACCGGCTCGCGGGGACGTCGATCCCCGGAATGCCCTCCAGGTAGTGTTTGTGGTGGTAGTAAGTCGTGGTAGTGGTGGCTAGTGGTAGTAGTAGTAGCGACTCGTGGTGGTAGTAGCTAGTTGTAGTGATGGAAGTTCATGGTAGTGGTGGTAGTACTTACCCGTAGTAGAAGTGTTGGTAGTTCGTGGTAAATGTAAATGTAGAAGTGGTAGTAGTCGCTTGTAGTGGTAGTGGTAGTAGTCGCTCATAGGGTAGTGGTAGTAGATCGCTCGTAGTGGTAGTGGTAGTAGTCGCTCGTAGTGGTAGTAGTCGCTCGTAGTGGTAGTGGTAGTAGTCGCTCGTAGTGGTAGTGGTAGTAGTCGCTCGTAGTGGTAGTGGTAGTAGTTGCTCGTAGTGGTAGTGGTAGTAGTTGCTCGTAGTGGTAGTGGTAGTAGTCGCTCCTAGTGGTAGTGGTAGTAGTCGCTCCTAGTGGTAGTGGTAGTAGTCGCTCCTAGTGGTAGTGGTAGTAGTCGCTCGTAGTACTAGTGATGGTAGCAGTATCTTATGGTAGCGGTGGTGGTAGCAGTTCGTATTAGTGATGCTGGTAGTACCTGGTAGTACTGGTGGCTGTAATAGCTCGAAGGAGTGGAGGTGGTAGTGGTAGTAAGTAACTCGTAGTGATGGTGATAACTAGTAGTAGTGGATGGTAGTAGTAGCGTTTAGTAGTGGTAATAGCAGTAGCAATAGTAATAATAGTAGTAGTAATTACAGCAGTAATAAAAGTTGTAGTAATTGCAGCAGTGGTAATAGTAATAGTAGCAACAGTAGTAACTCGTTGTAGTAATTGCAATCCTACTTTCCTTTTAAGTTTCCAAGAAGAGTCTCCTGTCATCTGTTGTTGTCCTATGCTCTTTCCCCGTCGCTACTCCTCTCCTCCCTCTCACTGCTCATCTTCATTACCTCTTACTCTCTGGCCACACTGGGGTCGTATAACGATGACGACCCAAGACCAAGTCTCATATCTCCATCACCAGGCATCAAATTTACCAGTCCCCCAGCTCTCCTCTCCACCTATTCTTTCAGCTTCATTTTCTTATATATATATATTCTCCATTATTGTTTCTTATTTCGATCAGTGGAAGAAGTCAGTCTTTCATTAAAACATTTTCTACGCGGAAGGTGCCTTCCATGAAGGAAGTGTGTTAATGTTTTTTGATCTGAGGCATTTTAGAAACTCCTGGATCAAGCTAGTATTATGGGGTATTCTTGTCCATCTTTAAATCCTTGTCTTGGAAACCTTTGCCCCTTCTGAAACCCGTTGCATCCCTGGAATCTTTTTGCCTCCCTGGAAACCCTTGCCTCCCTTAGAAACCCTCACTCCACCCCTAGAAACCCTTATCTTCCTGGAAACCCTTGTTTTCCTGGAAACCCTTGTTTTCCTGGAAACCCTTGTTTTCCTGGAAACCCTTGTCTTCCTGGAAACCTTGCCCTAGTCCCCTTATAAATAGCTAGTGGTCTCCTCAACTAGTTGAATCATCGTATTTCGCTAACAAGCTCGTGTTTAATCTTCTCCGAGAATTATAGAAAAAAAACACGGCTTTTAATATGACTATGTTAGGATAAAGCTCTACGCAGAGCAGAACGCAGTCTGCGTATTCTGTATCATTTCATAAATACTCTCAGTAGTATTCCACATTTCTGAATGGCTTGTAATTCTGAAACAATAACAGAGAAAGGGGTGGTCAAAAGTGCAATGTGGACGACAGCGGTAATCATTGCATAGAATTATGCTGTGATTATCCTGGCTGACTAGTGTCCTTGGATTATTTTGTCTAGAAAAACAGCCTCATGCCCCACTCTTTCCAAGGATCTGGAGTCTTCAGTGTAGTACATTGCTGTAACATGTGAATGTGAACCCATTATTCACGACCATCATAGGTATGGCACCACAAGGGGCCCAGAAGCTTTACAATCATGGAGTATAGTGCCCTTCTGTCACCAAGGCTAAAGTAAACAATCTACGCTAGTAGATAATATAAATCATACCACAATTGTATTATAATATGAGTGCGAGTGGTTTATAAATGTGTATCCACTGAATAACAGCGCTATCAGTGTTAGTGAGAGAGTTTCATAGGCTGCCAGCTGTTACACTGATAAAATTATATATATATATATATATATATATATATATATATATATATATATATATATATATACATATATATAATGTAAATATATATGTATATATATATATATATATACATATATATAATGTAAATATATATGTATATATATAATGTAAATATATATATATATATATATATATATATATATATATATATATTATATATATATTTATATATATATTTATATATATATTTATATATATATTTATATATATATATATATATATATATATATATATATATATATATATATATATATATATATATATATATATATATATATAGAGTAGTAGGTTGGTAGACAGCAACCACCCAGGGAGGTACTACCGTCCTGCCAGGTGACTGTGAAACAGAAACCTGAAACTGTTTTACATGATGGTAGGATTGCTGGTGTCTTTTTCTGTCTCATAAACACGCTGGATAACAGGTATATCTAGCTACTTCTACTTACACTTTAGGTCACACTACACTGGCATACACATGCATATATATACATACACACATCTAGGTTTTTCTTCTTTTCTTAATAGCTCTTGTTCTTTTTATTTTCTCTATTGTCCATGGGGAAGTGGAAAAGAATCTTTCCTCCGTAAGCAATGCGTGTCGTATGAGGCGACTAAGATGCCGGAGCAATGGGCTAGTAACCCCTTCTCCTGTACAAATATACTAAAAACGAGAAGAAGAAAACTTTATAAAATTGGGTTGTCTGAATGTGCGTGGATGTAGTGCGGATGATAAGAAAGAGATGATTGCCAATGTTATGAATGAAAAGAAGTTGGATGTCCTGGCCCTAAGCGAAATAAAGCTGAAGGGGTAGGCGAGTTTCAGTGGGGAAAATAAATGGGATTAAGTCAGGAGTATCTGAGAGAGTTAGAGCTAAGGAAGGGTAGCAATAATGTTGAAGGATCAGTTATGGAAGGAAAAGAGGGAATATGAATGGCAAATTCAAGAATTATGTGGATTAAAATAAGGGTCGGATCGAAAAGTGGGTCATAATAAGCGTATGCACCTGGAGAAGAGAGGAGGTAGAGGAGAGAGAGAATTTTGGGAGATGTTAAGCGAATGTATAGGAACTTTTGAACCAAATGAGAGATAATTGTGGTAGGGGACCAAATGCTAAAGTGGAGAAACATGCAGAGAGGGTGTAGTAGGTAAGTTTGGGGTGCAGGTGTAAATGATAATGGGAGCCCTTTGATTGAACTTTGTATAGAAAGGGGTTTAGTTATAGGTAATACATATTTTAAGAAAAAGAGGATAAATAAGTATACAATATATGATGTAGGGTGTAATGATAGTAGTTTGTTGGACTATGTATTGGTAGATAAAAGACTGTTGAGTAGACTTCAGGATGTACATGTTTATAGAGGGGCCACAGATATATCAGATCACTTTTTAGTTATAGCTACAGTGGGAGTAAAAGGTAGATGGGATACAAGGAAAATAGAATCAGTAAGTAAAGAGAGGTAAGGTTTATAAACTAAAAGAGGAGGCAATTAGGGTAAGATATAAACAACTATTGGAGGATAGATGGGCTAGTGAGAGGTAGGCAATGGGGTTGAAAATGTATGGGATAGATTTAAAATGTAGTGTTAGAGTGTTCAGCGAAGTTTGTGGTTACAGGCAGTGGGTGCGAGGGAAGAGGAGATTGGTGGAATGATGATGTAAAGAGAGTAGTAGGAGAAAAAGTTAGCATATGAGAGGTTTTTACAAAGTAGAAGTGATGCAAGGAGGGAAGAGTATATGGAGAGAAAAGAGAGGTTAAAAGAGTGGTGAAGCAATGTAAAAGAGAGCAGATGAGAGTGGGTGAGATGTTATCAGCAAATTTTGTTGAAAATAAAAAAGTTTTGGAATGAGATTAATAGTTGAGGAAGCCTAGAGAACAAATGATTTGACAGTTAAAAATAGGAGAGGAGAGTTATTAAATGGAGAGTTAGAGGTATCGGGAAGATGGAGAGAAATTTTGAGGAGTTGTTAAATGTTGATGAAGACAGGGAAGCCGTGATTTCGTGTATAGGGCAGGAGGAATAACATCTTGTAGGAGTGTGGAAGAGCCAGTGTGAGTGTAGGGGAAGTTCGTGAGCAGTGGGTAAAATGAAAGGGTAAGGCAGCTGGGATTGATGGGATAAAGATAGAAATGTTAAAGGCAGGTGGGGATATAGTTTTAGAGTGGTTAGTGTTTTTATTTAATAAATGTATGGAAGAGGGTAAGGTACCTAGGGATTGGCAGAGAGCATGCATAATTCCTTTGTATAAAGGCAAAGTGGACAAAAGAAAGTGTAAAAATTATTGGGGTATAAGTCTGTTGAGTATACCTGGTAAAGTGTATGGTAGAGTTATTATTGAAAGAATTAGGAGTAAGACGGAGAGCAGGATAGCGTATGAACAAGGAGGCTTTAGGAAGGATAGGGGGTGTGTAGACCAAGTGTTTGCAGTGAAACATATAGGTGAACAATATTTAGATAAGGGTAAAGAGGTGTTTGTGGCATTTATGGATTTGGGGGGCAATGTGGCAGATGTTGCAAATGTATGGAATAGGAAGTAGGTTATTGAAAGCGGTGAAAAGTTTTTACGAGGATAGTGAGGCACAGGTTAGAGTATGTAGGCGAGAGGGACATTATTTCCCAGTAAAAGTACGTCTTAGACAGGGATGTGTGATGTCACCGTGGTTGTTTAATATATTTATAGATGGAGTTGTAAGAGAAGTGAATGCTCGGGTGTTGGCAAAAGGTGTGGGGTTAAAAGATAAAGAATCTAACACAAAGTGGGAGTTGTCACAGTTGCTCTTTGCTGATGACACTGTGCTTTTGGGGAATTCTGAAGAGAAGTTGCAGAGGTTGGTGGATGAGTTTGGTAGGGTATGTAAAAGAAGGAAATTAAAAGTGAATATAGGAAAGAGTAAGGTGATGAGGATAACAAAAAAATTAGATAACGGAAGATTGGATATCAGATTGGAGGGAGAGAGTATGGAGGAGGTGAATGTGTTCAGATATTTGGGAGTGGACGTGTCAGCAGATGGGTATATGAAGGATGAGGTGAATCATAGAATTAACGAGGGGAAAAAGGTGAGTGGTGCACTGAGGAGTTGTGGAGACAGAGGATGAGAACTGTTATCCTACGTCAGCTCATTTGAAAACCCAGCCCTATCTATGATATACTACCCCACCCCCCATCCCCAGGGATGCGACCCACAACAGTTAACTAACACCCAGGTACCTACTTACTGCTAGGCGAACAGAGACAGCAGGTATAAGAAAACATGCCCAACGTTTTCACCCCTGCCGGAGATCAAACCACAGACTCAGTATGAGCTGAGTGCGCTGCCCACCGGGTCATTATAGATTTAGTTTCTGTACATTATCATGTTTAAACATAGTCTGAGAGATGTGTCAGCACTAGTTCGTGTGATCTACTGAGTTCTTTTGGGATATAGCTGTTGTGGAACGGGTTGAGAATTCAGTTTTTTGAGGCATCTGTCCTCTGCGGACTGACTGCGTACTCAGTGGAATACACTACGTATATATCTTGGGATTGACTTGGGCTCATTTCGGGTGTTACATACTTTTGACTGCGCTGTATGACCCCTGTGGTTTAACGCTTCTTTTTTATTATAATAATAATACATACTTTTGTTTGGTGGTTTGGACCAGTTTCAAGAAGGTTTGCTTTACATACTACGTAGTGAGTGGACTCTAGCATTTGCTTATCGTTTGTGGCCTATTCTGTGGAATGACTCTCTGACAAGATATCTGCACACACGTGCACTGTGTCGACATTGGGTCATGTGCAAGTGAGTTGCACACATTAATACTTGTGTGGATTTTAAGAGTTTTGGAGTGACGTATTCTGTATGATCATACCAGTGTTGGACATAAACTTGTACATATATCCTCTAACTACTTTTTATAATGGAGACTGAAAATATATTTTCCCAAGGTAACGAGCCTGGCCCATGGCCGGGCTCCGAGTAGTGAAACTCTCGAAACTCTTCAAAGGTAAGATGTTTTTATTTAGTAAAGATAGCTGCATTTTACTCTCCTTGTTTTACTAAATCTCTAAACCGGTGAATAGAAGTAAGATTTTCGGTTTAAAACAGTGAAATGGTTTGCCTTTAACAGTGAGATGCTCAATACTAACCCGTATGGAGAGAAAAACTCAGAAGATCGACTGATCTGTATATTTCGATCCCCTTCTGGGATCCTCTTCAGCGGCTCTAGATATATGTATCATATTTGCATCACACTAGATATATGTATCATATTTGCATCATACTAGATATATGTATCATATTTGCATCACTCTATCAAAAGTGAAAGTAATTCTGTCAAGAAAAACATTGTTGATGTTATTAATAAAAATTTCATTTTTGATGTAACTAAGGAGGAGAGTGTGTCGTTCCGGTCACAGAGGACAGGAGGCTGGTGGGATCCACCAAGGAACCAGCTGATAAGAGGAGAGCACGGCTCACAAAACAGGTGATGATATACCGTCATATTTATGTCTTTACGTAGTACTTAGGAGCACGTCAATTCCCCTGTCTTCTCATAATATGTTATTTTTCCCCTATATTCTACCTTGTCCAGGTGAAGATCCTAGACTTCACCTTACGAAAGCAGGCAAAGCAAATGCGATAGTAATTATGGACAAAGTAGATTATAGGGGAAAAATAAACATGATATTAGGAGACAGGGCGACGCATGCGCCTCTTAAGTGTTAGAGTTATGTGCCTATTTCGTCATTCTATATTAAACGCTTACATTGTTTACCTTTTAAATTCTGCCACATTACTTCAGCTGTCGACGTATCTTCAAGTGTCTTCTTGCTGCTGTCTTCCAATTTTTGTCACTATCTTATGTATGTTATTACATCTTGTAACGTCTGCTTCTACATTCATTTACCAATGCCTTTTAATATGTCACTATGTTCTAGTATCAATTATCATATTTTCATTACATTTTATGCCTGGCCTTCACTTCTAATGCCTATCCATATGTCTTCTGATATCTGTCAGTATCTTCTAAAAGGAGTCACTGTGCCTTCTAAAGTGTGTGTGCTGGTATATCTAAAGTATGTCACTGTCATTAATACTGGACTACATTTTAATGTCAGCATCAGTTATGCCTTTCTTGAAGGGCCTCGTTCGTTTCATTGCAGCTCACTCAACTTCTACCTCTCTCTCTATGACCTCACCTCGGTCACAGATTGGTCTGGTGATTATGGGGTCAATGGGCCACTTTTCTATGGGTGCCACATTAACTTGGCCCTCACCGGCACTCTCAGACATGGCAACAAACAACGCCACGCTGGTCGGCACTCAAATGGTTCTCAGCACCGCTGAGATGGACCTGACGGGTGAGAACAGAGTTACCTATTTGTGATTATCTCTTTACTGTTATTATTATTCTTATTATTACATTCGTGAATGGGAGAGCTGAACCCGTATGGGTCATACAGCACATGGGAGAATATAAGGCGGAAGAATATAAGGGAAAGTCAGTTTCAATTCATTCGATCAAGAAATCTTCCTTCAGGGAATTTATTGTTGCAAAGTAGCGTTATGCTCGTGGTGTGCAGTATTCATCATGTAATATAATTTACTTTTAAAGTCTTCAGTGGCTGCAGTGCATACAGCCTCCTCACGTTATACTAAGAGAATACAGAACTGAATAAATAGTATGGATTTTAATAATGCTGGTAAAATTACTGACAAAGCTCCTGGAGAGCGAAACGTTGCCACAATAAAATGTCTCATTAGTTGCACTTGTGTCCTTTTACCCAACGATAGCATCGATGCAGTGGATAATTTGTATTAGGTTATTTAATAAGGTTACCTTTAATATCACATCCGTTTTAGTTTCCTGTTCATGACTTCTCAGTTTTCTGTCCGAAGAACTGTGCAATAATAATATCTTTATTTCTACAAGTACATCTACAAGGTATACAGACCATAGCTGATGACATACTACTATATAGAAAGCCCCTTGTTATGCTGAGCATTTCCCGCAAAATTAGGTCAATTTTTGTCCCCAGGATGCGACTTACACCAGTCGACTAACACCTAGGTACCCATTTGACTGATGGGTGAACATGGACAGCAGATGTCTTATGGAAACATGTCCTGATGTTTTCCAACCTTACCGGGGATCGACCCCCTGACCTCAGTGTGTGAGCTGAGTGCGCTACCAATCGAGCTACGAGACTTAACTTTCTACTGACTGTGTCCATCGCCATCACCGAACTTATTTAACTGCATTAGCGATGTAAATTTTATGGTCAATGGGGAATAATTCTACAGCCAAGTTAGGTATGACAATGGAAATCCCATTGTCACAAACTTCAGTAATGAAGACTAATAAATTTTCGAAATTAGGTTGGTAAGTATAATTCTTCCTCCTAATTCTTGCAGTGGGAGTGTCTTAGGACTGGTGAAGAGCTCTTGATCCAGGAATCTGATAATAGAATCAGTGTTAATAGAGATACTTGTACTCTGTATCACTGTTCAGTACTACACGGTGTATCACTGTTCAGTACTACACGGTGTATCACTGTTCAGTACACGGTGTATCACTGTTCAGTACTACACGGTGTATCACTGTTCATTACTACACGGTGTATCACTG
This sequence comes from Cherax destructor, assembly GCA_009830355.1. Taxonomy (NCBI): domain Eukaryota; kingdom Metazoa; phylum Arthropoda; class Malacostraca; order Decapoda; family Parastacidae; genus Cherax; species Cherax destructor. Next base: position 87,770 of record WNWK01006881.1, on the reverse strand, counting down.
TTCAGTACTACACGGTGTATCACTGTTCAGTATTACACGGTGTATCACTGTTCAGTACTACACGGTGTATCACTGTTCAGTACTACACGGTGTATCACTGTTCAGTACTACACGGTGTATCACTGTTCAGTACTACACGGTGTATCACTGTTCAGTACTACACGGTGTATCACTGTTCAGTACTACACGGTGTATCACTGTTCAGTACTACATGGTGTATCACTGTTCAGTACTGCACGGCGTATTAGTTCAGTACTACACGGTGTATCACTGTTCAGTACTGCACGGCGTATTAGTTCAGTACTACACGGCGTATCACTGTTCAGTACTACACGGCGTATCACTGTTCAGTACTTCATGGCGTATCACTGTTCAGTACTACACGGTGAATCACTGTTCAGTACTACACGGTGCATCACTGTTCAGTACTTCATGGCATATCACTGTTCAGTACTACACGGTGAATCACTGTTCAGTACTACACGGTGTATCACTGTTCAGTACTACACGGTGTATCACTTCAGTACTACACGGTGTATCACTTCAGTACTACACGGTGTATCACTTCAGTACTACACGGTGTATCACTTCAGTACTACACGGTGTATCACTTCAGTACTACACGGTGTATCACTGTTCAGTACTACACGGTGTATCACTTCAGTACTACACGGTGTATCACTTCAGTACTACACGGTGTATCACTGTTCAGTACTACACGGTGTCTTCAGCTGTAATGAGAAGTAATACGAGTCACCAATGATGACAAGGTCGTGCAGTAGAACGGGTATCATTATATTAACTGTATACTGTGCCGTCAAGTAGATGAATATAGGACACATGTGCAAGAGATGAGTATTTATTCTATCGAAACGTTTCGCCTGCTCAGCAAGCTTCTTCAGAGGTGACTAAATATTGGGGACAGCAGAAGTAGCTTAGAAATAAATATGAGATAATCACCTCATATTTACCTCTTCTTTGTATCTGATAACTCCACTGTTTAGTTATCTGATCTTGACTAAAGAAGCCTCCTAAGGAGGTGAAACGTTTCGACAATAAAAATGCCCAACTGTTGCACATGTTTTTTTTACTCACCAGCGGAATAATTCTTTATTTGGACAACATTTCACTCTAATTATAACTCACAGCGAAGCATCACTTCGTGTTGGCAGTGCGACCATCTACCTCGTACAGTCAAGGTGCAGCAGGAACTGACCTTCGACTGAGGTTTAGTGCAGTTTTTAAGAGAAAATCGGATAAATCCACACTGTGCTGTTACCCTGCTCTATGAGAATTACATATCCATGCTTCCTTTATGCGGTCATCCATTCAAGAAGTGCCATGTTGACTGATTACCTTCTGTCACCCGTGAACATTCGGGCGCTGCCCTTTGAACAACTTAGCGCTACCCCGCGAGTGACCTATAACTTCAGTTACGTTTCTACAGGAAGTTTGGTGTCTCTGGGTTCGCTGTTGGGGTCCTGGGTGTGCGGATGGATAGTGACGAGGCTGGGACGGCTGAGAACCTTGCAAATGATGATCGTTCCCTTTCTTCTAGGCTGGTTAGCCAACGCCTTCGCTCCCAACCCTCTCGTTCTTCTTATAGCAAGGTAATGTTCCCTCATTACGTTTCTTTTGGCGCTGGATGATAATTTTCTTTCTATTTACAATGCATAATATATTTTCCTAGAGGTATATTTTTCAAGAGGGTGAATTGCTGTTAATTAAAAGGAAATGGAACTACCCTCCACTTACCTACCAGGAGGGTATTCCGGTGGTCAACGTTCCCGCGACCCAGTCCTTGATCAGGCCTCCCTATGGTCAAACAAACGTGATCACATCCCATTCGCTAACCACAGTATGATCATTGTGGTTTTGGCGTTTTCTAATTAATTTAATAATAACAAAAATTTATCGCCAGATTTTTTCCAAAGCTGACGCAAAGCTCGCAGATATTAATATTAAGCCCTACAGTTCACTCCTAGCAGGATATTCAACCAGAGTACTTCAGGTCTTGCTTGAATCTCGCACTGTTTAGGAGTGGGGGAAAAGGGGTGCATTAAATCAGCCCCTTCCTTCACGCACCGTCCGTCACAGGTGTAGAGTAGCCAGGAAAGAAAGGGGTTTCCAGTATACTTTATATTTAGTGAAGGTTGGTACTAATGGATGCACCAGAGGCTTCCAGAAGAGGGCTAACACTTGAGTACTTTAAGAATCATAACTGCAGGAAAACATAAAATAATATATGTGTGTATATATATATATATATATATATATATATATATATATATATATATATATATATATATATATATATATATATATATATATATATATATATTTCGCTTGCCGAATAAGGCAAGCGAAAATTTGTGTATGCAATAATTTTCAAAAATCGTTCTGAATCTAACGAAAAAATATTTCATTGTGTTTGTTTATTATTAAATTATTGTAAACTTATCTAAAATATATTTAGTTGGAGTAAGCTAAATTAAATTGCGCTTGTTATAATAAGGTTAGGTAAGTCTTCTAAGATTCTTTTGGCACAAAATTATGAATTTTTACATTAACATAAATGTAAAAATATATCTTTAAATGTATAAGAGAAAATTTTAGAAAGGACTTAATTTTAAATGAGTTCTTGCTAATTGGCCAATTTTACATATTCGGCACGACACTCCCTGCTCATGGAGCAGGGAGAGAGAGACCAATAGCGATCAGTGAAGAGGCGGGGCCAAGAGCTGAGTCTCGACCCTTGCAACCACAATTAGGTGAGTACAATTAGGCAGTACACACACACACACATATATATATATATATATATATATATATATATATATATATATATATATATATATATATATATATATATATATATGTCGTGCCGATTAGGTAAAACTTGCTATTTTGGCTTAAATAGCAACGCTCTTCTTGCCATATAAGAAAGTGAAAATTTGTGTATGCAATAATTTCGCCAAAATCATTCTGAACCTAACGAAAAAATATATTTCATTGTGTTTGTTTATTATTAAATTAATGTTAACGTATCTAAAATATATTTGGTTGGGTTAGGCTAAATTAAATTGAGCTTGTTATAATAAGGTTAGGTAGGTTTTCAAAGTTTCTCTTGGTACAAAATTATAAATTTTAACATTAACATAAATGAAAAAAATATATCTTTAAACGTATAAGATAAAATTTTAGAAATGACTTAATTTTAGATGAGTTCTTGCTAATTGACCAGTTTTACCTAATCGCAGACATATTATATATATATATATATATATATATATATATATATATATATATGTATATATATTATTGATTTTAACTATTAAATAAATTTAGCCTGATCTATATATAATTTTAGTTAAGTTAGGTTAGGTGGACTTTCTAAGTTAGGTTTGGCCCAAAAATAAAATGTACATCTTTGTCAGTGAAAAGAAAATATATCTGTAAAAAATATTTCGGAAAAAGTCCAATATTTAAGGAAGTTCAGCCTATTCGGCAAGTTTGGTTTAGCAACTTTGTTGACATATTTCCTCTTTCAGATTCATGTTCCATTCCCTCTTGTCTTCCTACATAATCGGTAAAGTGTGTTTGTCCAACAGGTTCGTGCTGGGCACGGCGTGTGGGGCATCCTCAGTGGCTGGAACACTCTACGTCATCGAACTTGCAGACGCCAGTGTTCGTGGAATGATGGCATCTTTACCCACATTAGGAATAGTTTTAGGTGGTCTGTACACAGTCGGTTTGGGTTACGTTCTTCAGTGGTATTACCTGGCACTGGTTTGTTCCCTCCCTCCTATAATGCTTTTTGTGTGTACTTTCTGTCTACCAGATTCACCATCATTCTTAGTGGTAAAAGGGTCTCCGGAAAAAGCTTTAAAAATCCTAAGAAAACTTCGAGGTCCCTATGCCGACATTGGCTCAGAAGTAGCAGATCTGGAGAAGCGTAACCAGGTTACTTCCAGTGGCTGGAGGGCACTTCTGAAGAGTCATATAGTGAAGAGAATGGCTGTAATAAATATACTATTCTTTTTGCAGCAGTTCTGTGGTAACTATGTTTTCATGGTGCATACATCCAGAGTTCTACAAGCATGTGGAGTGCAGTGGGACCCAGACATGGTCACAGTCATTGTTGGTGTTGTCAGAGTGCTGGGGACGCTGGTGGCTTTTGTGCTGATCGACCGTATTGGTCGTCGCTACTGCCTGGCTCTGTCTCATGCTATCAATTCATCCGCCTTAGTAATACTCGGCATATATGTCCATCTCGCTGAAGCTTCTCAAACAGAGGACGACACTTATTCAAGGTAGAAAAACTAGTTTTTTTTTTTTTTTTTTTTTTGAGCACACCTGCTGTCGTAACAAGGCAGGGTGAGCCAAGGAAGGAAATTAATTTATCTCTCTCCTATATTGTTTTATCTGAAAGTTACAGATATTATAATGCACTGATGACCTACTAGACTGCAACATCGCAGAGTGTAAGCACTATACTGTACTATCCGCCTCTTCAAGGTACTTCGGTGTTGATGAGGGGCTCTTCATTCAAGAGAACGGAGCTGCCCTTTGCTTCCTTGAATCACACCTGATTGCCTTCCAGCTCATCAGGAGCGGCAAAACCCACCGAAATGCAAAGTCCGGCTTCCCCGTTTTCCCAAACTCCATAAATTACCACGCTCATACGGCAAGAGTTCGTCGGATCTCCAAGACTCACTCAGACACACACTTATTTAGTCAGTTTAGCAACTGCAGCACAGTTCGGGAGACAAGCGGTCATCCACCTCACTCGTCTTCGGATGAAATCTTGCCTTCTTTTCCCCAGGCTTTGTATAACCCCCACGGGTTTAGTACTGCCCATGAAAAATAATTACATATGCAACTTATATCTAGTTAATTAATGCTCCAAGTCAGAACGAAACGTCGTCATGGGTTTCCCCTATGTGCGGGTTATTTGTGTATTGTTCCAGTCACGGCATTGTGACTTTATTCTTGAACTACTTATGTAACGGTCGTTGTGCGATCCCAGAAAGGAAGTCACTTATTACTTAACCCCAACCCCATGTACGTCAATCCGCGCGAAAGGAATAGTGAAAAGTGAGTTTATAATGCAGTTAAATATTAGTGCTGAAGATTTCAAGCAAATTATGAGAGGTATTCACAAGATATCACAATTACACTATGGAAAAACTCGATTTCTTCAATATAAATGGCAAATTAGGACATACACAGCCCAGTTCTAATTCAAAACTTCCATCTAGAATCATCAGTTTTGAAGGCAGGTTGAAAAGGCATTCTCTTGAAGAATATTTATTATGGAAATGTTTCGTCAGCCAGTGGCCTCTTCAGTTCAATACACAGAAGAACGGTGGAAGATGAGGATGAGTTTGAGGTAATCAGTCCCTCAACCTGGAGTCGATGTGTTCAGTCCATCAATCTGAAAACTGATGGACTAATCACATCAACTCCAGGATGAGGGACTGATTACCTCAAACTCCTCTTCATCTTTCACCGTTCTTCTATGTACTGGACTGAGGAAGCCACTGGTTGGCGAAACGTTTCCACAATAAAAATTCCCAAATGTTGCATAAGTGTCTCATTCTTCAACTTGTCGGTTTTTCTAGACTATTAACAGACATTCTTTTGTTAGTTATCCCTGAAGAGGGACTTTTAAGTGCTTACCTGATTATTTTTTTAATTTTATTCTTCCAACTTTTCGAAGAATATCTGAGTATCTGAGGAACATATACTAGGATGCAGGTGCCCTGTGATCACAGTTATCTAAGCCATTCCTAGCATCCTGGAATGGCTTAGATAACTTCCAAAATCCTCAGTGGCGGAGCTTCAAACTTTCAAAAAAAGATGCCTCCTAATTCAACGAAGGCTGAGAGTGAAATTCAAGTGAGTAGGCGCAGATTTGACCGTCTTATGAGTAAAACTGTGTGAAATTCTGATTCCCGTTTAATGATTATCAAAATATATGCATCTACCACTTCATTGTTTAATAATGATGCATCTTACGGCCAGGATAGTACCCATCCAATTTAGTTTGTGTGTGGGCAAATCTGTCTGGAACTGTTATCAAATTATCTTCAGTTGAATAAAAAAAATTCTTCAAGAAATAAAGATATTTTTAAAACTAATACAAATGCAAAAAGAAAACTGAAAAATATTGAAATTCAGTTGGACGGCGTGATGCACGAGCCGTCCATCTGTTTGTTTATGGTTTCTCATCCCATCTTAGGTTTCTGCTTATAACTTCAGAACAACTTATCTAATCGGCTTCAGAGTTCAAACCCTGGTCAACCATTACTAGATGAAGGTGCTTTGCACTTAGTTTCATACAGACCATTCCTGAAACCATATGGATTAGCTTTCAGAATAGCTTAAATGCTTAAGGTACATATGGTTTATGTAAATAATGACAAATAGTAATATAACAAAAATTAAATCAGGTTGAAGAGCATTTATAATTGTTCATATGGAGAATTTACATTGAAAATAGTATGTGGAAATTTATTTTTATAACTGGCCCATAGGTACAGGAAGTTGAGAACTGTATGAGCTGACGCCCATGCAGTTCTCAACCTCCGATACATAACCTCCTGTAATGTAATCCCATAGTTTGAGGTCTATTTTAGTACATTTAGTCAATGGGAGAAACATTTAATACTGGATTGTATTGTTTAATGTTGAGCCACAGTGGAACCTGTAATAATAATAAACTGAACACTAGGGTCGTCACACAAGGGATGTACAATACGAGTATTAAATCAGCAATAAATTTTACATCACTAAAATCAATAACTTGCATGCATTTTTTTTTTTTTGGGGGGGAGGGGGGAAACGTCAGATTATTTTAGGGTAAATCAGCTTACCCATGTTTACCCACAGATTCGAGTTTACACTAATCGGACCCCAATTGGGTATTGATGAACAGGGTTTCACCAGCCAGCGTGGATTTTTTTTTTTCCACGTAAGGAATGAGTTGATAATTACTGATTTTGCTCTAGAGCAAAGTCTGACGTCTAGGATTTATGATTCAGTCAGTTTTAATGATACAGATTTTACTCAAAACAAAGGGAAAGGAATGAGGCTATCCCATGTAATTACTCCTGATATGGATATTAGCAGATGAAAATAGCCCCACAACTAAAGCAAACATTGATTAATAACAAAGGTTTGGGAAGTATGTGTTAAACAGTTCAGTTATTGTTAGAATTTTCAACACAGCTGGTAATATTCATGGCACCTCATGGTCTAGTGAGAGGACAGCGAAGTAGCCAACCTCGGACATTATAAAAGATGACTAGCTAGTTTGTTTTGAATTATACCAAAATAAGTCCCTGGTATTACTGCCCAGCATACACATCATAACAATCGTGTCCGTTGCAGGTTGAGCTGGATACCCATGACGTGCGTGTTGGTAGTGATGTTTGCTATCAACATAGGAGCCCATCCCGTGCCTTTCATCCTGAGCGCAGAGTACTTTCCTACCAATATCCGTGGCCAGGTACGTCTGACATGTGAAAAAAAAAAATATGGTGATACCGAAAAGAAGTGGAAAAAGACACTTAGGTACAGTTCAGGGCATTTATTGTCTTGAACTGTGCATAAGTGATTTTTTCACAAGTCTGACATGACCCATGGCTTGTCTGGTAACGTCCATGGTTCGTTCCCAACACAGTTGGAAATGGCGGGTGTGTTTCCTTACACCTGCTGTCCCTGTTCACCTAGCAGTAAGTAGGTACCTGGGTGTTAGTCGGCTGGTGTGGGTCGCATCCTGGGGGACAAGAGTGAAGATCTACAATGGAAATAAGAGAGACAGTCCTCGATGACGCACTGACTTTCTTGGGTTATCCTGGGTGGCTAACCATCCCCCATATTAAAAATCCGAACAAATCTTATCTTATCCTACCCCTGCTTAACTAATGGCCATCTTTCGAGAGGGAAGGAGCGGGATACCTCAATACTGGTGAAGGGCTCTTAATCCAAGGAACTGGAACTCCCCTCCTTGGATCAGTCCTGATTACCTCTCATTACAAGGGTGTTATACGACCTCCTAAGGGTTTAGTGCTTCCCCCACGAATAAATTAAGAGAGTTTAAAGAGTCAAAACTAACAGCAGAAAATGTTTTCATCTTTTGTCATCTTCCACTGTATCTGAAAATACTTGCAGTTTACTTAAGGAAGCTAATTACAACACTGCTACAACCACCTTCACCACTATCAGATATTACAATATCAAAGAAAGTTTAGTGTTAATCATGAGAAAGGTACAAGAAACTACGCCTTCCCTTGAAACTGTCATAGTATGTGGGTGAATCAGCTAGCGATCAAACCGTACGTATCAGCGAACTCAAATATCTGCAGCACTAAAGCCTGATTTTTACATTTTACAACGGCTCTACGTCATATAGATTGGCCTAAAAGTTAGTCTCGTTATTAGGGAAAAAAATATAAAAACTTTAACAAAATTCTTGATTATGCTCTCATTCATACTACGAACACCTTTATTCAGACAAAGGCGCTCAGGAAGTTAATTAAAAATTGGCAGGTTCTGACGTAAGTTAATAATGAAGGCCGCATTTCGTCACATGCTTTCTCTCTATATATACTACACCCATGTTTACCGTGTTCTCTCTATATACACCCATGTTTACCGTGTACTCACGAAATCGTAATGACACGTTTGCAAATAAACCATACCACGGGCGGGGTTAGAACCGCGATCAGTGTATAAATATACCTAATTGGAGGAATCTTATTGTAGCCAGCTGGTCCAGTGGCTAACGCGTCGGTCTTGAGTTTTATGACTCTGATCGAGGGTTCTAACCCTGCCCGTGGTATGGTTTGTTTACAGTGTACTCTATATACACCCATGTTTACCGTGTACTCTACACACCCAAGTTTGCCGTGTACGTAATATATACACCTGTTGCCGTGTACTCTCTCTCTCTCTCTCCATATATATATATATATATATATATATATATATATATATATATCCATGGGAAGTGGAACAGAATTCTTCCTCCGTAAGCCATGCGTGTCGTAAGAGGCGACTAAAATGCCGGGAGCAAGGGGCTAGTAACCCTTCTCCTGAATATATTACTAAATGTAAAAGGAGAAACTTTCGTTTTTCCTTTTGGGCACCTTCCTCTCGGTGGGAAACGGCCGACGTGTTGAAAGAAAAAAAAAAAAAATATATATATATATATATATATATATATATATATATATATATATATATATATTTTTTTTCAACAAGTCGGCCGTCTCCCACCGAGGCACGGTGACCCAAAAAGAAAGAAAATCCCCAAAAAGAAAAAACTTTCATCATCATTCAACACTTTCACCACACTCATACATAATTACTGTCTTTGCAGAGGAGCTCAGATACGACAGCTGAGAAAAGTCCCTCCCAGCTGTCACTATCTCAGACCCCTCCTTTAAAGTGCAGGCATTGTACTTCCCATTTCCAGGACTCAAGTCCTATATATATATATATATACCCAAGTTTACCGTGTACTCTCGAATGCTCTGCATACAAAGTAGTTTTTTGCATGCACATCTAAGTGTCACCCACCTCTGTAAAAACATTGTATCATGCTGAAATAATCTTTAATCTTTATACACCCATGTTAACCTTGTACTCTTTATATAAGGTCTATTAGAAATTATGTGGGGGAGTTTTCATGAGTACACAATCTCGAATTAACTTTCCACTCACACACTGGGGAGTACTCTTTAACACAAAAAAAATTGTAACTTACTGATATTGATGTATCTTAAACGAGGACATTCCCAAGAGCCCCTCGGGCGGGGAAGGTGGCAGACCAGACGCCTAGCTTCTCCCTGAGAGCCCCGTGAGGGCGGGGATAGGGCTAGGCCTGGGGACAGCTGGTCCCATAAGATGAGGAGGTACTTGTACCTCCTCCCATGGCAGACATAGGTCTCAGACACTCCCAAAACAGGGAGCCAAGGCCGGGTCGCCATCTGGAAAAGACCCGAGCCGGGAGAGTACCGGCGAATCAAGATGTATCTTAAGAGACATCTGAGGTTTCAAACAATATCCCTCCTTCAATGCCCACCATCTCAGCTTCCTAACTGACTCCGGGACCCTGGATTATGAACATATGGCTCCTGTATATTTGTTATGAAAATTTACGCCAGTAACATTGGCTAATTAGTGGACTGTATAATTATAAAGAAGTTATTTGACTTGACGGATTAAAGTATTTTGTTTGAACTACTAATTTTCAAATTATTAAACAGTTTCACATTATAACTTACCTATTTATTAGGTTGGTGATACATCCTAATGCCTCCCAACAGAAATTCAAACTAATATTGGCCAATACTTAGCTACCTTACCTGTTGTGTGGAGGTAATACACACTGGGAGGCTTACATTAATTATATGATACACGCAGTAGAGCCAACATGGCGACATCCAGCTACCGCCTCCTGTTTTTCCTCCATATCATCCTTTGTGGTTTCGTTTTATATATCTGTAACCTTCCAGTTATATTTCGTCTTCACTTATCTTTGTAACGGTTAATGGTACGCTAATATTACTAAAGGACGCTGTAATTTCGAGAAATATTCGGTAAATCGTTGATTAGACGTCTTCCCGTACCGCCATATTTGTTTCCCCCTCTCCTATTTTGTACACATTTTTATTTAAATTCAGTGACGCTTCCAGGTGTGTAATACATTTTCCTTATCAAAATACTATTAACTTTTCCAACATTACAACAATTACTTGATTAACTGATTACAATAAATAATGAAATTATAGGGGATATTTTGGTTCCCCTGTGACTTATCACCTTTCAAAAGTCACACCTATACTACTTTATAAACACTATTATCCCCTTCAATTATTAAGCACAAATCACAGGAAAATTATCAAAATTTTCCACAATACCCATGTTTAAAATATGAAGTTCAACGAGGAGAAATTTCAACTACTCAGATATGGAAAACTTTAGGAAATTAAAAATGTATGAGGGTATACAACAAATTCTAACCATACAATAGAGCGAAAACGTAATGTGAAGGACCTGGAAGTGATAATGTCAGAGGATCTCGCTTTCGAAGACCACAACAATGTATCCACCACATCTGCTAGAAAAATGATAGGATGGATAATGAGAGCCTTCAAAACTAGGGACGCCAAGCCCATGATGATTCTCTTCAAATCGCTTGTGCTCTCTAGGCTGGAATACTGCTGTACACTAACAGCCCCCTTCAAGGCTGGCGACATTGCTGACCTGGAGAGTGTACAAAGAACTTTCACGGCACACATAAGTACGATAAGGCACCTAAATTACTGGGAACGGTTGAAGGTCGTTGATCTGTATTCCCTGGAATGCAGGCAAGAGAGATACATGATAATATACACTTGGAAGGTCCTGGAGGGATTGGTACCAAACCTGCACACGAAAATCACTCCCTGTGAAAGCAAAAGACTCTGCAGGAGATGCAACATTCCCCCAATGAAAAGCAGGGGCGCCACGAGTACACTGAGACAACACAATAAGTGTCCGGGGCCCAAGACTGTTCAACTGCATCCCAACATACATAAGGGGGATTACCAATAGACCCCTGACTGTCTTCAAGAAGGCACTGGACAGGCACCTAAAGTCAGTACCTGACCAACCGGGATATGGTTCGTACGTCAGTTTGCATGCGACCAGCAATAACAACCTGGTTGATCAGACCCTGATCCACCATGAGGCCTGGTCTCAGACCGAGCCGCGGGGGCGTTGACCCCCGAAACCATCTCCAGGTAAACCCATGTTTACCCTGTACTCTCTATATAATTGGAAAAGCTTAGTTACCAAGCGGAACGTTGTCTTCAAAAAAAGTTTCCATTCTAGTGTAGTGTTTTTTCTATCAGTAAAATGGCTTACGCCCTCTGCGAGGCTTAATGAAAGTTACACTGAAATTATTTTGAAAGTTCACCTAATAAGCTTGTTTTTTTTTTTATAATTGGAATGACATTGTAAATAATGCCTTTGGCAAATTAATAAATTGAAGGTTGTCATAATATTTTCAAAATTTGTGATGTTATTAAGTTTATTTAGGCACATGTACACACAAGTACACTTATCATTCATAATGTATATTACTTAGGATAACCCCAAAAGGGTCAAAGTGACTTATTTCCATTGGGGTCCAAGTGTTAAAAGTACTTCTCTACTGTTAGTGTTGCCATTATTACAGAATTAATTTTAGCTTCACTAAAGACGGTCAACGTAGAAGTTTCTACTTTGGCACAATTGTTATAACTACTGTGTATCCTAATTCACCCACAAATAAGAGATGTGTTCCTTGACAGGCATCTTCCTTGTGTTACACCTTCGGCACGGTGTTTGCCTTCATGGGACTTCAGCTGTACTCCCCCATGCAGGAAACACTCACACAGGCTGGACTCTACTGGTTCTACAGCGCCATCAGTTGCTTGGGTGTTATCTTCACCTTCCTTGTCGTGGAGGAAACCAGCAGGAAGGCAGTAGGCTGAGGGAGGGAAGGGGAATGTAATAATTGTATGTCATGGCAATATTAACATTCTGAACAAATGTCTGTTTCTTTTGCAAGAGAAACCGTCATTAAAATTACGTAAAAGTGCAGTAGGCCTACTGGTGCATACTAGGCATATCATTACCTAAGGTTTAAACTCTAGCTTGTCAGAATATTCCACTCGTTTAGAACTCTCTTCCTAAATCAATATATTATTATATTCTATCTAAATCTGCATTTCCAACTCAGATCAAGTTGTATTAAATAAGTGTCAATGAACCAGCAAAGATAGACGGGGGGGGGGAGAAGGATCGAACCACGGCTTGTAAATTGACACATCGTCCCTCTACCGTCTTGGCTAATGTGAGTTCGTGGACTCACCTAATTGTGGTTGCAGGGGTCGAGACTCAGCTCCTGGCCCCGCCTCTTCGCTGTCCGCTACTGGGTCTCTGCTCTCCCTGCTCCATAAGCTTTATCATACCTTGTCTTAAAACTATGTATGGTTCCCGCCTCCACTATATCGTTCGCTAGACTATTCCACTTCCTAACTACTCTATGGCTGAAGAAGTGCTTCCTAACATCCCTTTGACTCATCAGAGTCTTCAGCTTCCAGTTGTGTCCCCTTGTTTCTGTGTTCCCTCTCTGGAACATCCTGTCACCATATATCTTGTCGATTCCCTGCAGTATTTTGAAATGTCGTTATCATGTCTCCTCTAACCCTTCTGTCCTCCAGTGTTGTTAGTCCTATTTCCCTCACCTTTCTTCATATGGCATTCCCCTGAGCTGTGGAACTAGCCTTGTCGCAAACCTTTGCACTTTCTCTAATTTCTTGACGTGCTTGACCAGGTGTGGGTTCCAGACTGGTGCTGCATACTCTAGTATGGGCCTGACGTACACGGTGTACAGTGTCTTGAACGATTCCTTGTTAAGGTAACGGAACGCTAATCTTAGGTTTGCCAGTCGCCCATATACTGCCGCGGTTATCTGGTTGATGTGTGTTTCCGGAGACGTGCTTGGCGTTATACTCACCCCAAGGTCTTTCTCCTTTGATGAGGTTTGTAGCCTTTGTCCACCTAGCCTGTACTCTGTCAGCGGTCTTCTTTGTCCTTCTCCGATCCTCATGACTTTGCATTTGGTGGGGTTAAATTCGAGAAGCCAGTTGCTAGACCAGATGTCAAGCTTGTCCAGGTCTCTTTGAAGTCCTGCTTGGTCTTCATCCGATGTGGTTCTCCTCATTAATTTCACATCATCTGCGAATAGAGACACTTCTGAGTCTATCCCGACCGTCATGTCATTTCCATATACCAAGAATAGCACTGGTCCTAGGACTGACCCCTGCGGTACACCGCTCGTCACCGGCGCCCACTGTGATACCTCATCATGCACCATGACCCGTTGTTGCCTCCCTGTGAGGTATTCCCTGATCCATTCCAGTGCCCTTCCTGTTATACACGCTTGGTCTTCCAACTTCTTTACTAATCTCATATGAGGAACTGTGTCGAAGGCCTTCCTGCAGTCCAGGAAAATGCAGTCAACCCACCCTTCTCTCTCTTGCCTTACCTCTGTTACTTTATCATAGAACTCCAGGAGGTTTGTTACACAGGATTTGCCTTCCCTGAATCCGTGCTGTCTGGCGTTGATTATCCTGTTCTGCTCCAGATGCTCCACCATTCTTTTCCTGATGATTTTCTCTAAGACTTTGCACACTATACACGTAAGTGACACTGGTCTATAGTTTAGTGCCTCTTTTCTGTCTCCTTTTTTAAAGATGGGGACTACGTTGGCCTTTTTCCATACCTCAGGTAGCTGCCCAGTTTCAAGGGATGTGTTGAATATTATGGTAAGTGGCAAACTCAGAACCTTGGCTCCTTCCCGAAGGACCCACGGGGAGATATTGTCCAGACCCATCGCCTTTGAGGTATCAAGGTCACTGAAAACTTCTTCACTTCCCCCTCAGTTGTGTGTATGCCCTCCAGCACTTGATACATCCCTTGTTGGTGATGCACCCCGTCCTGTCTACCCAGCTGCCTTCCTGCCTCCACTGTGAATACTTCCTTAAACCTATATGGCTTTGAGGGAGGTGAGAATAAATTTACTGTTAAAGTTCCTGGGCTGTGCAGAAGTCGCCAGTTGGATTACAGATGGTGCCTTTGATGCAAGCATGTATGTAAAATACTTCCAAGAATTCTCTATTAGAAGCTCAGGTCAGCCGAGATGGTAGAACGACGGCCTGTTTATTTACGGGCCGCGGTTCGATACCCCCATCCATCTTTCTGTTTATATATATATAATATATATACAGTGGACCCCCGAGTTTCGTAAAAACTTCACTCCTGAAGTCTGCTCAAGTGCCATTACCGAACGAATTTACTCCCTTAAGGAAAAATTTCACGTAGGTTAGTCTATTTCAGACCCCCAAAAATACACTTCCACAAGAACTTACAAAATTATACTTACATAATTGCACGATTTCCGGGGTATTCGTTAACCGAGGGTCCACTGTATATATATACGCAAGCCATGCGTGTCGTAAGAGGCGACTAAAATACCGGGAGCAAGGGGCTAGTAACCCCTTCTGTTTACATGTGTGTGTGTGTGTGTGTATTGTAAGTATCGTATACCTTCAGTAGTATGACATTCTACAAAAGCCTTACTGAAATCCGATTAGATGACATCATAGTCTTTATAAAATACCTCGGATGAATCTGTAGCTTCACCTTATAAATTCGCGTGGAGACTAATCAAATTATGCTCATCAAAGTGGCTTCTCAACATCTCTGCTTCTATTGATTCTAATAACCTTTCTTTTTCACTGTTGAGATCAGGTTGATTGAGCGTTTTGTGTTATACTGATTATTGTGTTCTCGTTGGTTCCCCATTTTCTATTCGCTCGTTAAATTCTTCCCCTTGATAGAAGAGGAGGTGGTGGAGCGACCTAGTTTGTCAGGCAGAGCAGGATTAAGATTTTGTAGGCCCCTGAGTTCTTGGTACTGTACTCACCTATTTGTGGTTGCAGGGGTCGATTCATAGCTCCTGGCCCCGCCTCTTCACTGATTGCTATTAGGTCATCTCTCTCCCTGCTCTATGAGCTTTATCAAACCTCGTCTTAAAACTGTATGGTTCCTGCCTCCACTACGTCACTTTCTAGGCTATTCAACTTCCTGACAACTCTATGACTGAAGAAATCCTTCCTAACATCCCTTTGACTCATAGGAGTCTTCAGCTTCCAACTGTGACCCCTTGTTTCTGTGTCCCATCTCTGGAACATCTTGTCTCTGTCCACCTTATCTATTCCTCGCAGTATTTTATGTCGTTATCATGTCTCCCCTAACCCTCCTGTCCTCTAGTGTCGTCAGGCCGATTTCCCTTAACCTTTCTTCGTAGGACAATGCCCTTAGCTCTGGGACTAGTCTTGTTGCAAACCTCTGCACTTTCTCTAATTTCATGACGTGCTTGACCAGGTGTGGGTTCCAAACTGGTGCTGCATTGGGCCTGACGATTCCTTAGTGACTGTGAGGGTCCCCAGTGATTTTTTCAAACGGATAACAAGTTAAAGAAATATTAAATCTATTTTTACAAGGATGACCACAATTGAAATTCAAACATTAGCTTTGCGTACTTTCTTGGAAACAAATTTCTCTAAAAACATAATTGCGAGTTTTTGAGAACATTTCTGGAGGCCCCTGGGCTGCAGACCCTAAAGCCAATGCCTTACTCCGGCCCTGGTAGCAGGTGAAACACGCTGCATAAGAAATGATATAAAGTCCGAAGGAACTGACGAAGAATATGTATAGCTGCAAATTTCTGGAGAAAACAAAAACAATCTGGTCTTAAAGCGTGTCTCAAAATACGAAAGTGTAGTAACCCTGGATGTTAACTCGGCCAAATTGATTTGAATTCCTTGACTGGGAAACTAGTCATACGATTTCATAATGGTAGTGCAGACTATTTATGAAGTTTGTGACATCATTATATTAATAACATACTAGGCGGCTAGGCCCATGCTGGGCATACCTGTAGTCTACCTGGAGAGAATTCCAGGGGTCAACGCCCCCGCGGCCCGGTCTGTGACCAGGCCTGTTGGACCAGAGCCTGATCAACCAGGCTGTTACTGCTGGCCGCACGCAGTCCAACGTACGAACCACAGCCCGGCTGATCAGGTACCGACTTGAGGTGCCTGTCCAGTGCCTGCTTGAAGACAGCCAGGGGTTTGTTGGTAATCCCCCTGATGTATGCTGGGAGGCAGTTGAACAATCTTGGGCCCCTCACACTTATTGTGTTGTCCCTCAACGTGCTAGTGGCACCCCTGCTCTTCATTGGGGGGATGTTACATCGCCTGCCGAGTCTGTTTCTTTCGTACGGAGTGATTTTTGTGTGCAAGTTTGGTACTAAGCCCTCGAGAATTTTCCATGTGTATATAATAATGTATCTCTCCCGCCTGTGTTCTAGAGAGTACAGGTTTAGGAACTTCAAGCGTTCCCAGTAGTTGAGGTGGTTTATCGCAGTTATGCGTGCGGTGAAGGTTCTCTGCACATTTTCAAGGTCAGCAATTTCACCCGCCTTGAAAGGTGCAGTTAGTGTGCAGCAATATTCCAGCCTAGATTGAACAAGCGATCTGTAAAGTGTCAACATGGGCTTGGCATCCCTGGTTTTGAAGGTTCTCATTATCCATCCTGTCATTTTTCGGGCAGATGCAATTGCTACATTGTTATGGTCCTTGAAGGTGAGATCCTCTGACATGATCACTCCCAGGTCTTTGACATTAGTTTTTCGCTCTATTGTGTGGTTGGAATTAGTTTTGTACTCCGATGAGATTTTAATTTCTTCACGTTTTCCGTATCTGAGTAATTGAAATTTCTCATCATTGAACTTCATATTGTTTTCTGCAGCCCATTTAAAGATTTGGTTTATGTCTGCTTGGAGTCTTGCAGTGTCTTCAACGGTGGACACTGTCATACAGATTCGGGTGTCATCTGCAAAGGAAGACACAGCACTGTGGCTTATATCCCTGTCAATGTCTGATATGAGGATGAGGAATAGGATGGGAGCAAGTACTGTGCCTTGTGGAACAGAGCTTATACAAAGTAGCTGCCTCAGACTTTAATCTGTTGACTAATACTCTTTGTGTTCTACGTGTTAGGAAATTATAGATCCATCTACCAACTTTTCCTGTTATTCCTTTATCACGCATTTTGTGTGCTATTACACCATGGTCACACTTGTCAAAGGCTTTTGCAAAAT
>WNWK01006881.1:12500-65000 GCA_009830355.1 Cherax destructor | reverse complement strand
AACCGAAACAATCGTTAACCGAATCAATTTTCCCCATAAGAAATAATGAAAATAAAATTAATCCGTCCAAGACTTTCAAAAGTAGTAAAATAAAATATTTTTTAGAACTTTTTGACATTAAATAATACACAATTTAATGAACAATAAATAAATACACATGTAAATATAGTACAATAACATGTCACTTACATTTATTGAAGAGTTGTTGATGTGTGCAGGTGGCAAGTTCTTTTCTGGGGTTACTGGCCTTTTTCTTTTAATGTCACACTCCCTGCATGAATGGTACACTTCCTGCATGCCTGCTACACTCCCTGCATAAATGCTACACTCCCTGCATAAATGCTACACTCCCTGCATAAATGCTACACTCCCTGCATAAATGCTACACTCCCTGCATAAATGCTACACTCCCTGCATAAATTCTACACTCCCTGCATAAATGCTACACTCCCTGCATAAATGCTACACTCCCTGCATAAATGCTACACTCCCTGCATAAATGCTACACTCCCTGCATAAATGCTACACTCCCTGCATGCCTGCTAAACTCCCTGCATGCCTGCTACACTCCCTGCATGTCTGCTACACTCCATGCATGCCTGCTACACTCCCTGCATGCCTGCTACACTCCCTGCATGCCTGCTACACTCCCTGCATAAATGCTACACTCCCTGCATAAATGCTACACTCCCTGCATAAATGCTACACTCCCTGCATAAATGCTACACTCCTGCATAAATTCTACACTCCCTGCATAAATGCTACACTCCCTGCATAAATGCTACACTCCCTGCATAAATGCTACACTCCCTGCATAAATGCTACACTCCCTGCATGCCTGCTAAACTCCCTGCATGCCTGCTACACTCCCTGCATGTCTGCTACACTCCATGCATGCCTGCTACACTCCCTGCATGCCTGCTACACTCCCTGCATGCCTGCTACACTCCCTGCATAAATGCTACACTCCCTGCATAAATGCTACACTCCCTGCATAAATGCTACACTCCCTGCATAAATGCTACACTCCCTGCATGAATGCTACACTCCCTGCATGAATGCTACACTCCCTGCATGAATGCTACACTCCCTGCATGAATGCTACACTCCCTGCATGAATGCTACACTCCCTGCATGAATGCTACACTCCCTGCATGAATGCTACACTCCCTGCATGAATGCTACACTCCCTGCATGAATGCTACACTCCCTGCATGAATGCTACACTCCCTGCATGAATGCTACACTCCCTGCATGAATGCTACACTCCCTGCATGAATGCTACACTCCCTGCATGAATGCTACACTCCCTGCATGAATGCTACACTCCCTGCATGAATGCTACACTCCCTGCATGAATGCTACACTCTTTATCACAGGGCTGGCATTAGGAGCTTTCTTTGGACCCATGGTAGCTTATTTAGCAGTTGCAAGCACTAAAAACAGTGGAATAATGACAATATACTGGTATGAATGCGTGGGTGTGGGTGGGTGGTCACTCTCGCTTGTAAACAATAGCACACTGACGCTCCCTGGAGTGAACGCTCAGCTGGGCGCCACGCGGACACGTCCGGTACGAATGTCGTTAACCGAAGCAAACATCGTTAACCGCAATCATTTTTTTTTTCGTTAACCGAAAATATCGTTAACTGACAGCATCGTTAACCGAGGTATGACTGTATCTGTATTGCATCTATGCCTACTTCAAAGTTTGTAATTGTCTCAGACTCCTTTAGTGCTTTGCAAGCTATTGTAAAATTTGATTCACCTCATCCCCTAGTTCTTCGTATACAACTTTGGCTATGCCACATTACTAGCAAAAATAAAGAAATCGTTTTCTGTTGGGTCCCTAGCTATGTTGATCTTCAGGGCAATGAGCAGGCAGACTCTGCTGCACGATCTGCAGTACATGACTACTTGTATTTTGCTGTAATCTCTACCCACCTTCACAGCTGTTGGCAACAACGTTGGTCTGATAGGACTCATAACAAATTACATTCTATCAAACCAAGTTTGGGTTTCTGGCTTTCTTGTCATCGATACCGAGGTTGGGAGACAACTCTCTCTCTCGTCTTCTCATCGGGCACACTTGTCTAACTCATGGGTATCTCATGGAGAAGCGTCTTGTTCCACTTTGTGAGAATTGTCTAGTTCCTGTTTCAATTTCCCATATTCTATTGGACTGTCCTGTCTATCAACGAGCATGCAGAATTTTCCTCTGATGTTGTCACCGCTTAAAGGCCCTTACTTTATTTTTCCTCCTTGCTGATGGACCCACCTTTGACACAGACTCCGTCTTCAACTGATTTATTACAAAAACTTTGATCCTGTCTTTAGCACTCCTCACAGCTCCTCCTAACTTTACCATTATTGTCATCGCCACCCTTATTTATCCTTAGATCCTGCATCAGTTCCCTAGTAGGTTTAGCACTTCCTTTTGAGTATAATAATAATGAACTAATTTATTATTTTTTATTATAAATATTAGTGATATTCTTTATTTCAGGAGTTTAAATGCACATTTATGCACTTTTTTTTACAATTTTATATTTTATTTTTCATTGTTAAGTGGTTGTATTTGGGGGCATGGAATGGATTACAAATGAAAGCTATAACAAATGAGGTTCTAGAATCAATTAGATTTGTTATAGCATATCCCACTGTATTAGTAAAAAAAATTTTCTTCTGAAGTTTTTGTTGGAAATCATATTAGGACTGATTTTATTACTCATTAAATTAATACAACTTAAGCCACTGATATAAGCAGTATAAGAGATAAGATTTTCTTCGGATTTTTAACCTCGGAGGGTTAGCCACCCAGGATAACCCAAGAAAGTCATTGCATCATCGAGGACTGTCTGTCTTATTTCCATTGGGGTCCTCAATCTTGTCCCCCAGGATGCGACCCTCACCAGTCGACTTACAACATGACAACAGGTGTAAGGAAACACATCGAAATGTTTCCACCCCGCCGGGAATCGAACCCTGGCCCTCCGTGTGTGAAGCGAGAGCTTTAGCCACTGGGCCTAGAGTTGCAGTTATTAATGTTTTTATTAGTACATATTTTCTGAAATTGGAGCAGAGAGCGAACTGTTTCGATCAGCAGCACAAAATACAGTTCTGTTGACAGAGCAAATTTATTTAGTTGCATATTGTAGAGTAAGGAAATTTTGACTAGGGCATTGTATCATATTTCAAAACCATTATGTTGTAACCTGAAACTTGGCAACATTTTTTTTTAAATACTGACCAAACACTTGTAAAAGAAATAGGCTTAAAGAAAGTTATAAATTTGAGCAGAATTCACGTATATTTATTACAAAGGAGACAAAAACAAAACAGGGTGTAAATCAACAACAAAATGTATCACTTTGAGGATCATGTAGTATATGTTAAGGAAGGAAAATGACTTAACAAAGAGACATTCCAATATTTTCTCAAGTAACTGAAGAGCAAACTTACGGAGAAAGGCAGTAATCTACCTTATTGCTTGTATTCTTAACCAGCTTTTATTGATGGGACTTCTTGTTCCTTACTGAGAAATTCATTGTTAGGGCCCAAACTCAAGCATTGGTCTAAGCATCCATGCCACTATTGACATTTGGCACTATGGAGATGACTATATTACTACTTATTTTGATTGTAATGAATTAACCTGAGTTCTGTTAGAAAACATTGGTTTGCCTCGTCTTAATAAGGAGGAAATATGGGTTGGAGATCAGGAGCTTTAGACCTTATTGTAATCCTGCAGAAAGACTAACAGCTATCGTCTGTATTGAAAATGAGTACTTAAAAGGAATCCAATAAGGGCTAAAACAACTTATTTAATAACATTTATGGTAACCTGTCACCTGCAGTGCCTTATTTGCTTGAATTAGTAATTATTACTGTCACTTTGTTACACCATCTGACTGACCCTTCTCAAATTTTTATGATAAATTATCTTTAGGATCAGACGCGAGGCTTAGATCTATATTGCACATAATTAATGGGGTTTGTTTAGGACAGTTAAACAAATGCACATGTTGCAATGAGAGGCTGTAAAACAGTGTGTTCTGCCTCCAGTCTACAGGTAGAGTACCAATAAACTTCTGCATAAAACAACAAACTATTCTTGAGGGCTTATAGTCTTCATATATTAGGAAGAGAACAAAGAAGTTAATTTATATTGCTTTTATTATACAGGTGAGGAATGAAGAATAAGGAATACAGAGCAGTAACTTAAGATTTGGTTTAAAAAAAAAAATGTCCACCTCCAACACTTATCTGTAGATTTGTTCTCAATGTAATTCTGTACAATGGAGTTGAAGTTCGGAGAAGGGATTTAGATACAGTACATACAATGAAAGATGATAGGCACTGAAATTAGGAAATATTTCAGTTAATTTTTTCAGTTTGTATGTTTTGGACCTACACTAAATGTATTCTGGACATGACTGACATGGATATACAGCTAGTCACCCCTTATGATATTGGATTAAGAAAAAATATCCTACTCAGAATTCTAGCAAATGTTTGTCTTTTGAGCATAAAAGGAGGAAGATACTCCATAACAGAAGTAGCTATATACTATTTATTCTAATCAGGAATACTTTTAAACTCGACTTCTCATTTTATAAATTCACTGCTTTAATTTTGATACCACAAGGACAAAAAAAAATATAATACATATAGATCACATGGCCTGAGAGGCTCCAGGGTTGTATTTAAGTACAACTATACAACCAATGTATAATAAGAGTTGAGCATTAGCTAAATGTTTGTGGAAGAGGAAAGAAGTTATAGCTATTAGACATACTTATGCCTCTCCAAAATACACATGGGCCACCTACTGTCTGTATTAGCCAGAACTGCTTACTTCTCCACAACTGGTTCAACAAAGTCTTAGATGAAATAATCATATATAATAGTTTACTGCTACATTTGGGGTTTGTACCAAAACAATGACTACACAGTGGTTGGCTAATATATGCATAGACTATCCATCTAAAGTGATTACTATGAGAATTCTATCTTCCTTTAGCTTAAAACACAAATATCATGATAGGCCAAAGAGAACAAAAAAATATGCCCTTGTTCAGATATAAGAGTGGTTAATACACATACAGTATAGTATTCTTTTATTTTTTTGAGAGGTTTGACTTTAATTAATGGAGACTTACTGTAACTTAGTGCTTGCCATTCCAGGGAATTCCAGAAAGAGCAAACCTTTCAAGTTGCTACATTTAAGAGGCTTTGCTAGAAATATTTATTTTCCATTGTTTGGTAGTTATAAATGCAGTAATTCATTACTACTGTAACTTAGCTAACAAAATGTTGTGACCCCAGTCCCTAGAATCATTCTTTGCCTCTGTAATTTTTTGACTACTGCCTGAAGCGTGCATTTTAGGGACATTAATCTAAGTAGTTCCTCTTTGAGTGTTAATTAGAACAAACAGCAAAGACACTCTGCTTGGCATTCTATGAGAAGTTAATTTGTACACTGTCATAGTCTAGATATTTCCCTTGTTGATTTATAACTAGTATATCATAAATATACCAGTTAAAAAGTCACAGACTAAAAAAAATCTAACCACTCTTGTTAATGAACTGGGCTATTTTTGACTGGTGTTTGTACTTTAATTCCCAGAGTTAAGTGAGGTTTCCCTGACATTTAAATTTAGGAAAATGCACAAATGATCATTTGTCTATTTGACCCCAAGAGAATGTGGCATTGTAATATATACTGAAGGTATTCAACGTACCTTCATGAAAATTACACAATATATTAATATTTTGAGACTATTGAACAGGATTAGTATTTAAGTACATATTTTAATCATGAATATTTCTGATGGGGAATTAAAGGATGTCTTATTTTGATCAATGTGCATTTTCTAATAATTACACACAATCTTAAGTAACTTGCTACAGCCACACATAGCATTTATTTATGTTTCTCTGAGAAACCAATGCTTTCACCCAACTTGAATTCCTCATTATCACTTGAGTACTGCCCTACTAAATTTATTTTAACATTGCTGCACAGTATTTCTGCAAATACAATACTGTATAATATAATGTATGAATGGGAGTAATCACTCTAGCTCAAGTCATAACTCAGCATTCATTGTTTTTTTACACAAGACATATTTTGACCAGTAATCAGCCAAAAATACAATTACTAGGACCTTTTTTTTTTTATAATTTTCACAATATATCAAACCCTGAACTATATTTAACACAGCAGGTGAATATGCTTTATATTAAACCTTTGACATTGTGTAGTCAGTAGTGAAACTATTTTAATTTCTGACAGCATACAAACGGGGCCATGAATAATGTTATGTAGGCAGTGTTGGATGTGTGCCAGTTGGGATGAGCTAATCAGAATTTCTGATGGACTAGTGACCTACACTTATCTGCATCGACCACATCCACATATTTCATCAGAAATACAATTTAAATGGTACAGTACGAGTGCCAAAATTTCACTGATTATTTAACGGTAAAACACGTAAACAATAACAAATAACAACTTAGCCAAGACCTGTGGCAGGAGTCGCAGAGATTTGTGAAAAGTTCTGCAAAAGCTTTTAAAGACATAAAGAACAAAGCCCCACTTTTTTCTTTCAAACAATGACAAAAAAAACTTTCTTTTGGTTATTGGTCAATAAATGTCTGTCTAGTTAAAAAGTCAAAATGTTACACAAGATATATTTGTACCATCATTATATTTTTTTGTACTGTACATTATATATTGGTTAACAGATGTTCACTGTTGTTCATTACAGTAGTGTACGTGGCACACCACAAAGTAAAAATAGGTACAAATATTTTTAACTCTGCTATGACAGACTGCGAGCACAGGAAAAAATGTATCATGTAAGCTATTGCTACATTTACTTTGTATCATTTGAACTTACTGAGTATACTACATATATTTTGGGAAGCTTAAAACTTTAGTTGGGTATATTAGGTGCTTCTCATGATTTCACTTTCTGTTTAGTGTTCCTCAGTTTGAGTGCCTCCTACATCTACCCATTGAGGAGAGTGCCTTCACGCAAATGAAGAGCTCTTGATTCAAGGAACTGGAGTTATCTTTCCCTTCCTCAAATCAAACTTGTTTGCTTTCCATTCCACAAAGGCTGTATGACCCAGCACTTAGAAAATACACAGGGATGGAAAAGATTTATTGAGCCATTAAAAGAACTATACATCAGTTATGTACACCAAGTCATCAGTAACTTACCAAGATACTCTACTATTCTTGCATATAGAAATTGGCAAATTTTGTATAAATACTTGTACCGTTCTTTAAGTTATTATACAATGAGCTAGACTACTGTAATTAAAATATTATCATTATTATTTTTTTAAACATAAAATTTAAAAAGCACACATACATAAAACAAAAAGTTTCTTTCTCTGACTCCACCACTTCATCTATACACTTCACTTATGAATGTAACTTTTACTAAGAATGAAACAACAAAATCTGCATTTTAATTATAACAATTAATTACAATAGTTTGTAAAAAGTGAATATAAGTTTTAAAAAAGACCCACTAATATTTTTTCTATTACTAATGCCTGTTTCGGAGGTTCGGTATATGTTCAACAAATGCCACACGTTTGTCGTATATGCCCCTTATAAGCTACCCAAGAAGGCAATTTTGTAATTATAGCATCGTGTACGTCTAACATTATGCATCATGTACATCTAACGTTAGCATCATGTACATCTAACATTAGCAGCATGTACATCTAACATGTATATCTAACATGTACATCTAACATCATAAAATGTCTGTGTACTTCCTTTACAAGCTTTGAATGCAAAATTTATTTTCCTCTTATTAACCCTCTGCCTATGTGTGATGCTGAAATTAAGTATGTTGTAGAGGTGAAAGTAGGTATGTTGTAGAGGTGAAAGTAGGTATGTTGTAGAGGTGAAAGTAGGTATGTTGTAGAGGTGAAAGTAGGTATGTTGTAGAGGTGAAAGTAGGTATGTTGTAGAGGTGAAAGTAGGTATGTAGTAGAGGTGAAAGTAGGTATGTTGTAGAGGTGAAAGTAGGTATGTTGTAGTGGTGAAAGTAGGTATGTTGTAGTGGTGAAAGTAGGTATGTTGTAGAGGTGAAAGTAGGTATGTTGTAGAGGTGAAAGTAGGTATGTTGTAGAGGTGAAAGTAGGTATGTGTTAACTCTATTTTCTTGGCTGCTTACGTCTGGGCAGTAGAATGGTAGCGTAGGTGCAGAGATACGGCCGATGACTAGACTCAGTTTATTAATGGGAAGGTGTAGGTATACACTGGGGCAGAGCGTGAGGGGACCGGGAGCCAGCAAGGGTAGATCCTGGTTCTGTGAGGTAGGCCGCCAGAGTGAGAGAGAATCATGGCTGACCAGCCCGACCTTGATAGGCCTATAGATGGCAGCACTGTAGTGCCGCGCAGTTTGAAAGAGCCTACGAATAGGCTGTTTACATATGTTGTAGAGGTGAAAGTAGGTATGTTGTAGAGGTGAAAGTAGGTATGTTGTAGAGGTGAAAGTAGGTATGTTGTAGAGGTGAAAGTAGGTATGTTGTAGAGGTGAAAGTAGGTATGTTGTAGAGGTGAAAGTAGGTATGTTGTAGAGGTGAAAGTAGGTACATTGGTACCTCGAGTTACGATGGTCCCCAAAATCGCCCTTTTATGTAAGTTTATTTTTTTAAATGCTTTTGTAGGTATATTTTTGGGGGTGTAAAAGGACTAGTCTATTTTACATTATTCCTTATGGGGATAAATTCGTTTGGTAATGGCACTTGAACAGCATTCTCGAACGAAAAAATATCGTAACTCGAGGTACCACTGTATGTTGTAGAGGTGAAAGTAGGTATGTTGTAGAGGTGAAAGTAGGTATGTTGTAGAGGTGAAAGTAGGTATGTTGTAGAGGTGAAAGTAGGTATGTTGTAGAGGTGAAAGTAGGTATGTTGTAGAGGTGAAAGTAGGTATGTTGTAGAGGTGAAAGTAGGTATGTTGTAGAGGTGAAAGTAGGTATGTTGTAGAGGTGAAAATAGGTATGTTGTAGAGGTGAAAGTAGGTATGTTGTAGAGGTGATATTAAGTATTTTGCAGAGGTATGATGCTGAAATTTAAGGTGGCTCGTGGCCTGGTAGGCAGAGCTCTCGCTTCTCGTGCTGAAAGTCCAGGTTCGATTCCTGGCAAGGGTGGAAACATTAGGTGTGTTTCCTTATGGCTATTGTCCATGTTCACCCATCAGTAAAATGGGTGTCTGGGTGTTAGTCAGCTGGTGTGGGTTGCATCCTGGGTTAAAAAATTTCCTAATTTGCTTGAAATGCTCTGCATAACAAGGGGGCTTTCTATATAGTAGTATGTCATTGATGTCAGCTAGGCCTGTATACCTTGTACATGTACAAGGTGTGATGTACATACAGAGGTGTGATGCTGAAATTAATTATGTTGCAGAGGTGTGATGCTGAAATTTAGTATGTTGTAGAGGTGAAATTAAGTATATTGCAGAGGTATGGTGCTGAAATTTACTGCGGTGTGTAAGTGTAATGCTGAAATCAACCACAGCATATGGTATTTTTGTTGCTGTATGATGCTTAAATCAGCTGTAACATACAGCTGTCATACTCAAATCAACTGTGACATATAAGTGGGCTTTAGTTACTGACTACTATTCAGCAGTATACTCGAATGTTAGTTTGCATTTTACAATACATACAACCTATGTATACATCACAGAATATTGGAGTACAGTATTTCTTGTGCAAATTATCATTTTATGAGATATTAACAAAAGTAGTACATTTATTTTCGTTGTGCAGCAAGTCTCAGCCAATTAACCCTTAGTATTGAGTCAAGTCACTCATTGGCCAAAAGTAAACAAAGATGAGCCAGGACCGACGGCAGAGGTCAGGTTAGGTTAGGTCAGGTCAGGTAATTTTAGTTAGGTGGGTTTTGTTAGGTTTGGGCTATATTTTTTACCAATTCCACAACAAAATACAGTAACTGTACTATCTCAACTGCAAAAACAATTTAACATTTTGTAATTCATACTATAATTAATGGCTAAAATCGACCAAGTAGCAGTTGTAAACTGTTACCTGTAAGTGTGAAGGCGGGGTAGGGGTCGGCCTAGAAAAAGTTGGAGGGAGGGGGTAAAGGAGATTTTGTGTGCGAGGGGCTTGGACTTCCAGCAGGCGTTCGTGAGCGTGTTAGATAGGAGCAAATGGAGACAAATGTTATAATCACCTGTGGTGTATAAGTGTGATGTTGAAATTAACTGTGATATATAAATGTGGTGCTAAAACAAACTGTGGCACATAAGTAGAGTGTTGAACTCAGTAATGGTATACAAGTGATGCTGACATCAACCATGGTACAGTATGTGGATGGTGACATCAACCACGGTACAGTATTTGTGATAGTGACATCAACCATGGTACAGTATGTGTGATGGTGACATCAACCATGGTACAGTATGTAATGGTGACATCAACCATGGTACAGTAAATGTGAAATTAACTCTAACATACTTAACTTATCTCCAATATTTGGCCTGGAAAATATAACAGGACTGCAGTACTGTATAGGTATGCCAGTTCTGAATACACCAGAATTAAAATTTAATAATGTATGCAATATGTATTTTCTTGTGATTTTAATTTAATATTGAATTCTATTTGCTATTGTTTTATATGGTCAGCACCCAGTTTGAATTATTTTCCAGTTTCATTTATGTAATGGATATATTCTATATCACCCTTTTTGTACAATGCCTTCCTGGAAACTCAAGAATTCCAATACGAAAGACACCTTGTTACGTATATTTTATCTGGTAATTAACAAGAACTACTGGGCTTAAACTATACAGAGACTTAACAGATACATTCATATACGTACCATGCATTTATGTACTACAGTACTGTATAATTAGAATGTATAATAATGGTCATTTTGTAAATTCCCGAACTTTCACAAAACTGAGCCTATGCTCGTAGAGTTAAAACAGAAACAAGTTATGCAGTTTACTGTTCTATCTGGCACTCCTTAATCATTTATTGTTATGGTCAAATATTTTAAATGATAGGAACAAGACCTCGTAACAGCTGAAACTATGATAGAAATTTATATTGAACATTTAAATTTATATAATTTTTTATAGACAATAATGCTGTGAGTAAATAAATATAATAAAACTGTTATGAGAAAAAAATTATGATTTTTTATTCAGGGCAACTAATAGTATTTTAATTATTGCAAGTAGCTTTATGGAAATATTACCACCATGTAGTGTGAAAAACAACCAACAAGAAAGTAAAAAGTCTTATGTCAGAAAAGAATGACAAATAGATGGATAGATAAACAGGCAGACAGAGAGATAGACATAAACACACACACTCACACACCTAAAAAACAAGAAAAGGGATTCCCAAAAGTAGTTTATCCACATTCACTTTATTTGAAGAATGAAGATGTTCCAGCAGATCACAGTTGAATATATTTATCACAAGATTTCAGTATTTCAAAGGTTTGTGTTCAGTAGTGAGGGTGTGATGTCTGTTGATGTCCAGAGACAAATGTGCTTGATGTTCTCTCATAATGGTTATCAGAGTCCACATGATATATTGTAGTACGTATATATATATACAGTGGTACCCCGACTTACGATATTTTTTCATTCCAGAATGCTGTTCAAGTGCCATTACCAAACGAATTTATCTCCTTAAGAAATAATGTAAAATAGACTAGTCTGTTTAGACCCCCAAAATTACACTTACAAAAGCATTTAAAAAAATAAACTTACATAAAAGGGTGTGTTTGGGGACCATCGTAAGTCGGGGTACCACTGTATATATATATATAGTAAAACCCCAACTGACGAGGTTTTGCACTTACAACATTGGCATTTTTGAAGCCAATTAATTTTAGTAGTACGTACTTATGAACAATGACCTACTCTTCCAGCATCAAAACAACTACATATATTATTTTCTCATTGATGAATAATACTATTTTTTCTTGTTCCTTTTCTTGTTCATGCTTTCTGTACGTTCATTTTATGCATGCTATATAGGACTTGTATTTGTTTGGTAAAGATTGATCAAGAACTGCAACTTCAATATTTATAATGTATCCATACATCAGTGTTTAGATGGTGGGTTGTTGGCTGGACTGGGTGGGTAGGTGGGTTGGCTGCAGCCCGAGAGGAAGACCCTGGCTTAGTACTGCTAGCACCAAGCTGTCATGGATGCTACAGCTGGAGGGAAGCTCCACACCACTCTCCCTCCCATACTCCACGACCTTGACATACAATGCATCCTCTCTCACACCCATTCCACCCACCTGTACACCCACACCACCTACCCTGACATGCACACCAACCACCCTAACACCTACCCACTGTCACTCAAACCCTCCCTTACCCTCTATTTGTTAGTGAAAAGAAACAGTACTGAATGTAAAATATTAGATATAAATTATGTGAAACTAATTGTCTGAAATTTGATATGAAATACTATGTCTCAGGAATATATTAATTAATTTTATATTGTTATTTAATTGGAAAATAGTTTCTGAGTATCAAACAATTGACTTACAATGGAATGCATTAACACCATATGTAGGTGTATAGTATGTGTACTCACCTATTTGTGGTTGCCGGGGTTGAGTTACAGCTCATGGCCCCACGTCTTCGCTAGTCACTACTAGGTCTACAAAAAGTGTGTACAATATATACAGTAGTGCTCCTATATCCACGGGTAATGTGTTCCAAGACCTACCGTGGATGCCTGAAACTGCGGAGAGTAGTGAACCCTATGTATAAGTAGTTTTTCATTTACATACATACCTATGATAAAGTTTAATGGATAAATTACACACAACAAAGACATTACGATGTTGATGATTGGGGATCATTGATAGTGGACATGGTTTGTTTTTCAACCTTTTTGGAAAAACATCATGATAGGAAGTTGTCATTTCTTTCTTTTCAGCTCATTAAACATTTGCTGGAGAGGTTCTAATGCTTCTGTGATTATATGGGTGACTTTAATGCTGAATTCCATCATAGGATCGTAATCCATGATTTTTTCCTTTAAAGTCTGTGCAGTCCGAAACACTTTCCCAGATTTTTCCAATGTCCTCATTGCTGGAATTTTTATTTTCTTCACCACCTCACAAATGGAAGATTCATTCTTGTCGTACATCTCAGTGACCTCAGCATGTGATTTTTTTCTTGTTTTATAAAGTCGAGAATTAGCACTTTTCCACTGATGAGAAGACTTCATGGCTTCTCTTAGGTTTGAGGAATGGCCAGCATACCTACTTTTGTGCTTTGGGGCTATTATTAGGCAAAATTAAGGGTTATTTTCACAACAACACTGCAATAACATACCTTTGATATACCTTTGAAGAGTTTCGAGATTTTCTCTACTCTCTGAGCCCGGCCATGGGCCAGGCTATGAATGCCAACAGCAAGAATGCTAGAGGCTAACTGGATGCAAGTAAAGCGGGCCAGCGTGGGTACAGAGGACAAAGAGAGAGACGAGTCATGTACAGTGGACCACTGAGTTTCGGTCATAATTCATTCCAGAAGGCTGTCCAAGTGCCATTACCGAACGAATTTGTTCCCTTAAGGAAAAATGTAAATTAGATTAGTCGTTTCAGAACCCCAAAAATACACTTACAAAAGCTCTTACAAAAATACATTTACATAATTGTTCAAGTTTGGAGGTAAACGAAAACCGAGGGTCCACTGTATACTATATACAGTGGACCCTCGGTTTTCGTTCATCTCCAAACTCGAACAATTATGTAAGAGTATTTTCGTAATTGCTTCTGTATGTGTAGTTTTTGGGGTCTGAAATGACTAATCTAATCTACATTTATCCTTATGGGAACAAATTCATTTGGTAACTGCATTCAATTGAATTTTCGACGAAAACCAAGGGTCCACTGTAAAGTGGACCCCGAGTAACGAACACCCCGGAAATCATACAATTATGTAAGTATAATATTGTAAGTGCTTTTGTAAGTGTATTTTTGGGGGTCTGAAATGGACTAACCTACTTGACATTATTTCTTAAGGGAGTAAATTCGTTTGGTAATGGCACTTGAGCAGGCTTCTGGAATGAATTTTGTTCGTTACTCGGGGGTCCACTGTATATATACAGTGGTACCTCTACTTATGAGCTTAATTCGTTCCAGACGGCTATTCAAGTGCCGATACCGAAGGAATTTTTTCCCATAAGAAATAGTGAAAATTAAATTAATCCATTTCAGACCCCCAAAAATACACTTACAAAAGCACCTACAAAAATACACTTACAGTAAACCCCCGCCTAACGAACACCTTGGAAATCGTACAATTATGTAAGTATAATATTGTAAGTGCTTGTGGAAGTGTATTTTTGGGGGTCTGAAATAGACTAACCTATGTGACATTATTTTTTAAGAAAGAAAATTCGTTCGGTAATGGCACTTGAGCAGGCTTCTGGAGTGAATTTTGTTCGTTAGGCGGGGTTCCACTTTACATAATTTTTCGAGTAGGAAGCTGCTCGCAAGTAGAGGTATCACTGTACAGTGGACCCCAGAGTAACGTAAAAACTTCATTCCAGAAGCCTGCTCAAGTGCCATTACCGAACGAATTTACTACCTTAAGGAATAATGTCACGTAGGTTAGTCTATTTCAGACCCCCAAAAATACACTTCCACAAGCACTTACAATATTATACTTACATAATTGTACGATTTCCGGGGTGTTCATTACTCGGGGGTCCACTGTATATAAATACAGTGGACCCTCGCTATTCGAACACTCCAAAACTCACCCTCATTCCAGAATGCTGTTCAAAAGCTGTTACCAAACGAATTTATTCCCATAAGGAATGATGTAAATTAGATTAGTCCATTTCAGACCCCCAAAAATACACTTATAAAAGCACTTACATAAAAGGGGGAGTTTTTGAGTGTTCGAATAGCGAGGGTCCACTGTATACAGTAAACCCCCGGTTTTTGAAAAAAAAATTCCAGAATGCTGTTTGAGTGCCGTTACCAAACAAATTTGTTCCCTTAAGGACAAATGTAAATTAGATTAGTCATTTCAGACCCCCCAAAAGTACACTTACAAAAGCACTTACGAAAATACAGTGGTCCCTCGGTTTTCGCCGAAAATTTGTTCCAGAATGCTGCTCAAGTGCCATTACCGAACGAATTTACTTCCTTAAGAAATAATGTCACGTAGGTTAGTCTATTTCAGACCCCCCAAAAATACACTTGCAACAGCACTTACGAAAATACACTTACATAAATGTTCGAGTTTGGAAATGCACGAAAACCGAGGGACCACTGTACACTTACATAATTGTTCGAGTTTGGAGGTGCACGAAAACTGTATATATATACTATATAGTATATATATATATATACAGTGGACCCTCGCTATTCGAACACTCCAAAACTCACCCTCATTCCAGAATGCTGTTCAAGTGCTGTTACCAAACGAATTTATTCCCATAAGGAATAATGTAATTAGATTAGTCCATTTCAGACCCCCAAAAATACACTTATAAAAGCAATTACAATAATAAACTTACATAAAAGGGTGAGTTTTGGAGTGTTCGAATAGCGAGGTCCACTATATATTATACAGTGGACCACTCGAACTTTTCGTTTTAACACTCCAAACTACGCCCTTTATGTAAGTTTTGTAATTGTAAGTGCTTTTATAAGTGTATTTTTGGGGGTCTGAAATGGACTAATGTAATTTACATCATTCCTTATGGGAATAAATTCATTTGGTAACAGCACTTGAACAGCATTCTGGAATGAAGAATGTTCGAATAGCGAGGGTCCACTGTATATATTGTATATACACACGATAAGAGACAACACAGTAAGTGTCAGGGGCCCAAGACTGTTCAACTGCCTCCCAGCATACATAAGGGGGATAACCAATAAACCCCTGGCTGTCTTCAAAAATGCACTGAACAGGTACCTAAAGTCAGTACCTGACCAGCCAGGCTGTTGTTCGTACGTCGGGTTGCGTGCGGCCAACAGTAACAGCCTGGATGATCAGGCCCTGATCCACCATGAGGCCTGGTCACAGACCGGGCCGTGGGGGCATTAACCCCCGAAACCCCCTCCAGGTATATATATATATATACTATATATATATGCAAGACAACCACTATGAAAAAAATAGAAGAATTCCAAGCACTTTCGTGACTACTCACATTATCAAGGAACTTGGAATTCTTGGAATTCTTCTATTTTTTCATAGTGGTTGTCTTGCATATTTTGATATTACCTGTTTACTGTGATCTTTTGCACTATATATATATATATATATATATATATATATATATATATATATATATATATATATATATATATATATATATATACGTATATATATATATATATACTATATATATATATATATACGTATATATATATATATATACGTATATATATATATATATATATATATATATATATACGTATATATATATATATATATATATATACGTATATATATATATATATATATATATATATACGTATATATATATATATATATATATATATATATATACGTATATATATTTATATATATATATACGTATATATATATATATATATATATATATATATATATATATATATATATATATATATATATATATATATATATATATATATGTATATACATGTATATAGTACAGTGGACCCTCGGTTTTCGTTGATAATTCTTTCCAGAATGCTGTTTGAGTGCTGTTACCGAACGAATTTGTTCCCCTAAGGACGAATGTAAATTTGATTACTCGTTCCAGACCCCAAAAATACACTTACAAAAATACACTTACGTACATAATTGTTCGAGTTTGGAGCTGTACGAAAACCGAGGGTCCACTGTATAGGTGTGTGTGTGTGTGTGTGTGTGTTTATATATATATATATATATATATATATATATATATATATATATATATATATATATATATATATATATATATATATATATATATATATATACACATACATACATATACACACACACACACACACACACACACAGAAGGGATAGACTCAGAAGTGTCCCTGTTTGCAGATGATGTGAAGTTAATGAGAAGAATTAAATTAGTCGAGGATCAGGCAGGACTACAAAGAGACCTGGACAGGCTACAAGCCTGGTCCAGTAACTGGCTCCTTGAATTTAACCCTGCCAAATGTAAAGTCATGAAGATTGGGGAAGGGCAAAGAAGACCGCAGACAGAGTATAGTCTAGGTGGCCAAAGACTGCAAACCTCACTTAAGGAAAAAGATCTTGGGGTGAGTATAATACCGAGCACATCTCCTGAGGCACACATCAATCACATAACTGCTGCAGCATACGGGCGGCTGGCAAACCTAAGAATAGCGTTCCAATACCTCACTAAGGAATCATTCAAGACTCTGTACACCATACACGTCAGGCCCATACTGGGGTATGCGGCACCAGTTTGGAACCCACACCTGGTCAAGCATGTCAAAAAATTAGAGAAAGTGCAAAGGTTTGCAACAAGACTAGTCCCAGAGCTAAGGGGATTGTCCTACGAAGAAAGGTTAAGGGAGATCTGCCTGACGACACTAGAGGACAGGAGGGTTAGGGGAGACATGATAATGACATATAAAATACTACGAGGAATAGATAAGGTGGACAGAGACAAGATGTTCCAGAGAGGGGACACAGAAACAAGGGGTCACAGTTGGGAGTTGAAGACTCTTATGAGTCAAAGGGATGTTAGGAAGTATTTCTTCAGTCATAGAGTTGTCAGGAAGTGGAATAGCCTAGAAAGCGACGTAGTGGAGGCAGGAACCATACATAGTTTTAAGACGAGGTTTGATAAAGCTCATGGAGCAGGGAGAGAGAGGACCTAGTAGCAAACAGTGAAGAGGCTGGGCCAGGAGCTATGACTCGACCCCTGCAACCATAAATAGGTGAGTACGTACAGAAAAAATTAAGTTGTATGATCATATAACTCGCTTTTTCAGTTTTATGTGATTTAAATTTATATTTTCATTTTCAATAGAAGCATACCCATTTCCATTAAGGAGCATGAAAGTTAAATTTATTTCCATGTGGCATGCATCTCCATTAAGGAGCACCAGAGTAGAATTCATTTCCACTGGTGGTTCACATTTCCGTTAAGAAGTGCTGTGGAAAGCAGCAAGCCTGAGACTTCCTCACTATGCATTAGGCAACTCCACTGCCTTAGCATTGTGGGGCAGGGGTGAGGGATGGTGATGTGATGTAAACAAAACAGCCTCTTGTGCAGGTCAGTGTCTCTGAATGCATACTGTATAATTTCAACTCTGTGCACATTGCTCAATTTTTCCTTTTCATCATGACTCACAAAACTGTAATGTATAATTTTAACTCAGTGCACATCGCTCAGTTTTTCCTTTTCATCACGACTCGCAAAATTGTAATGACACGATTGCAAACAAACCATGGTACGGCTTTGAGGGGACTTGAACTAGAGTTCGTCACGGCCACGCTGGTGGGAGATTCACCTGTAAAAAACTTGCATTTGTGGTCACAGTGGGGCTCATGCTAACCTCCTTATGGTTTATTTTAGCCAGCTGGCCCAGTGGCTTAAGCACTGGCCTGAAGTTTTACGACTCTCTTGCCACAAGTTCAATCCCCACCCATACCATGGTTTGTTTCCTTTTCATCGCTCCATCTCGTCTCTGCATATTTATCTAAATGAAGTGCAGGTGACACTAGTGAAAGAAAAAGATTAAGCCTGGAACTATGTTTCTTACGAAGAAACTGAAGGTAATTGAGATGCTGAAGTGTGGTGCACACATCATGGAGACGGCACGAATGTTTGGCATTAGAAAATCAGTGATTTGGTCAACTTGAAACAATGAGGCGAAGATAACGGCTTGTGCAATGAATGATCCTCAGTGAGACAGTGTAACGAATGAGGAACAGGTCCACAGCCAGCCTCTCCACTCACTTCAACATGTTCAGCATCATGAACTCAGTTTGAAGGTAAGTAACAAATAATGTACAGTATTAATATAACCATTTCCTAACTAATGTACTTTCATTTAACTGTCTGAATCTCACTAGAATACAGGTATTTCACAGAGCATCATCATCAACAGTGTTAGGCATGAAAAAACTTATTTTTATGATATTAAAAAAAATGTTATGGCTCTCAAAGAATGCAACCCTGTTTTTTTCATAAGTTTTTTAGTTCATAAGCCACAGAAATCATTAGTAGTGCAGTTTTCAGGAACATAACACACGCGAATTATGACTGTCCACTGTACACACGCACACATGAATGATAAAGCTAATGGAGCAGGGAGAGAGTGGACCTAGTAGTGACCAGTAAAGAGGCAGGGCCAGGAGCTATGACTCAGTCCCTGCAACCACAATTAGGTGAGTACACACACACACACAGAGTAGATTTTTGAATAACATGCGGTCTGTTAACTTATTTTCTGTAAACATGTTTTGCAAAATTGTGGCATATTTTCAGTGTTTCAGTGTACACACTGTAAAAATAGGTTTACACGGTGGAGTACACATAGGGGAAAATACAGCACATGCTGTTCTTTTCCCTCCACCTCACATTGTCTTATGAGCTAGTGGGTCTCAGTGCATGAACTAGTAGGTGATGACAAGGTACTGGGTGAAGAAGGGTGAGAGTGGCCCGTGGGTGCATGTTGTC
The DNA here is from genome assembly GCA_009830355.1 of Cherax destructor. Taxonomy (NCBI): domain Eukaryota; kingdom Metazoa; phylum Arthropoda; class Malacostraca; order Decapoda; family Parastacidae; genus Cherax; species Cherax destructor. The sequence goes on along the minus strand of WNWK01006881.1, from coordinate 45,288 downwards.
GCTGCCATCCCATGTTCCCTTCACCCACTGCACATCCCATGTGGCACTGTAGAGAATGGTAAGATGGGCACTAGTGTGGGGATGGGTAGAGGCAGGTGGGTGAGGATGTGCAAGTGAGGGTGTTTGGGAGAGAGGTGGGTGCATGTGGGGGATGGGGAGAAGCCTGAGAAAGCATAGTGGGGGAAGCATGGATGGGGAGTATGGGTGAAGGGCAACTATGGGAGATGGGTGCCTGACGTTAGGTGAAGATGGGCGCCTGATGTTGGGTGAAGATGGGCACCTGATATTGGGTGAAGGTGTCGGTCCACAAGCTGTCCTACCCTCCAACATGTAGACAACAGGTTGAGGGCATGTGGTTGGATTGGGTGAAGGTGGATGAGAGCTAGAATATATAGGTAGAGGGGTGTGAAAAATTGGTGTTGGCCACACCTTACCCAGCCTTTCACCCTAACATGCCACAGACATACCCTCATTACCACCTACACAACCAACCACACACTCATCCACCCAGTCAACCATCATCAAATCACCACCCACATTGAGTCACCGACAACCACACCTTTCACTCACACAACTCTCCTAGAGCTTCATGCCCACATGGCTCCACTCCCACAACTTACCCATGCTTTCACTCACACCACCCCCTTCGCCACAGCTTCAAGCCCAAACAACCCTACTCCAACAGCCCCACACCAACACCTTATCCATGCTTTCATGGCCCATCCAACCAAGTCATGTAGCCACCCAGCACCCTCACTACCACCTACACCAACAACTGTTCACTCACCCAACCACATTACCACCACCAAGCCACCAACACTGCCACCCACGTGGTCACTATCACACTGCCGCGTTGCTTCCAGACTACACCCCTCCACTGTACAGCATCATTCACCTTCTGCCCCCACCCCTCCACTATTCGGTCTTCACCTCCCACAACAGCAGTCCCTCAATCCCCACCCCTTGGTCCCCCACCTTGACACCAAACCTGCTTTAACCCATCCTGTGTACACCTCAACCACTCTAACCCCTCTATAACTTCCATACAGTTGTAACGAGTGGGACAAGCAAACAACAAAGTACCTTTGTCTGCTAGCAGTTATGTGGTTGCAGGATCTTTTTCACACATCACCACAGTGACCTTCATGTACATTATTTTCATTGTTTTTTTTAGTTTTGAGACAAAAATTTTTTTTTTTTTTGGGGGGTATAATGAGCATAACCCTATTTTTTTTACTTATATTCTTCAGCTCGGTTTATAAAATTTTTAATTACACTCTGTTTTCAGGAATTTAACTACCATGTTATCTGAGTGTATATTGCATACATAAACACATGCATACATACACATACATACATGCATATTTGATCATTCCATCACCCATCCTGTCTCTGGATATTATTAGCGAAGGTGAAAGTGCCAAGGGGTTGAAGCATAAAACCACTCCTATTTTGAAAAAAGTGATAGAGATGCTTAAAGGTGATGCTGGGATTATGGAGACGTCTCATGTGTTTGGTGTTAGAGCATCAACAATTTATTTAATTCAAGATAAGAGCCTGTTCTATGAGTAACACTGATTGTGGCTTGCAGGAAAGAGTGTCAGGAAGTCAATACCAGTGAATAAGACTGAAAATTACTAAATGTGTAAATTGACCTGAAAACAAAGAAAGGTACACCGCTTAATGCCTTTATGATCAAGGAAAAGCTCAGCTGCAAAATAAAGTATGTAAATAAGTATGTGAGCAGGTTAGTAAGCCTGCACAAGTGTTTGCTTACCTTTGGATATTTTAACAGTTTTCAAGTGCATACTGAATTTAAAATTAACTGTACTAAATTTAAAAAGAAGAAACTTTCATTTTTTTTTTAGGTCACCCCTGCCTTGGTAGGATAGGGCCAGTGTGATGAAAAAAAAATTATTGGGGAAAGTACCTCTGCCAACAAGGCTGCTGCCTGGAATTTTCCTGCCCAACTGGAGAAAACTATTTCTTAGAGTGGCTATGTGCCTCAGCAAGTGTTTAATGCTGATGAGACAGAATTACATTCGAAGAAATACTGTTTAAAACTCATATAGTAAGCAAGAAAAAAGTGACTTTGGCTTCAAATTAGAGAAGGGTTTCTTCAATTTACTTCTTTACAGTAATGAATTGGGTGATTTCAAGCACAGTTCGATGCCTATTTATCACTCCAAGAATCCCCATGCATTAAAAAACAGACAGAATCACTTTGCCTGTTATTTGGCAGTCTTACAAGACAGCATGGATGAGTGAGGTCGATGCCTATTTATCACTCCAAGAATCTCCATGCATTAAAAAACAGACAGAATCACTTTGCCTGTTATTTGGCAGTTTTACAAGACAACATGGATGAGTGAGGTCCTATTTATTGAGTGATTCAAGCCATATTTTATTCCTTCGGTCAAGATGAACCTGGCAAGAAAGAACCATTAATGCAGAGTTCTCCTCATTCTTGATGATTCTTGTAGCCATCCTGAAGTATTGCAGTCTGTGGACCCAAATATGAAGGTTGTGTTTTTACCACTAAATACGGCATCATCAATACAGCCACTAGATCAAGGAGTGATTAGGACATTTAACTGCCACTGCACATGGAGGGTGGTGTAGAAGCTCATTGCAACAGTGAATGGGTTGCAGATGCAATTACTAATGTAGATTGCATGGGATGAAGTGCCCCAGTCAGCAATAAATGCAAGCTGGAGATATGTATGGCCTAGTGTGGTGAATAATTTCTCAGGTTTTCCCCACAGTAGAGAGCCAGATTCATGAAATTGTGGATCTGACAAGAAGAGTCCCAGATGAGGTCTTTGAAGGTATACAGGTAGGTGTAAATGAATTTGTAGATGATGACAAAGAACGAAGTGCAGAAGAAACGTTGGAGGAACTCAATTCCCAGATAAAAAGGAAGAAAATAACAGAAGAGCATGAGGAAGAAGTACCACATTTAAACAGTTAACACTCATAGATATGTCAGATGCTGCAAATCATTGGTAAGACTGCAGACTTTTTGACTGAAAAGGACCCTGTCAGATGTAACCTTTTTCGTTGCATGCACTGTATGTATGCACAGAGAATTTATAAACCCTTGCACTGTTGGCATCCCCAAAATTAAAAGTGCTGACAGTGTTGGGATTTTTCAGGAATTTTTTTTTTCTTCTGAAATAGTAGAGAATCTTTTTCTGGGAGTAATGATACCAAAAATAAAAAATTTGATGGAATTATGAAGGCACAAAGTTGGCAGTCTGAGCGTAATTTATGCATTAGCAGTTTTGAACATTTTGAGTCCTATTTTAAGCCAATTCCATTGCTCAAGTTGAACAAATTCTTAACTATTCAACTTGTATGCCTTCCATTCTATTGAATGAGCAGAAGAAATTGCTCAGTTAACAACCAGAATTACCCCATAATGTGCAAAGAATTGAGCACTTTGGTCAGTTTTACATGAAATTAAGCAAATTCCAATTTTAAAATAGAGTCCAAAATAAACACTGTATGCACTCCAGCCACTAAAATAACCTATCCTCTGTTCATTAATCACATCCTCAGGCTTCTTCCATTTTGAATAAATCATACAAAGATGGTCAAAGTTTTACTGTATTTCTTGGATACGTAATAAAATATAAGCAAGAATGATTGGTCGTGGTTTAAGGCATCCAATAACTGAATCAGACCTAGTAAAAACCCATAAAACAGAATAATGTGGTAGGGAACTTTACCCTTCCTCAGGAAAATCGTCAAAAACCGAATATTTCTGCTACTTTGAGCCCCATTTCAAGCTGCTTCCAGTCCTGAAACCCACCAAAATCATCTCTACTTGAATAGAATGGCTTCCAGACTATCAATTGATACCAAGAAACAGCCAGTAAAATAATAAAAACCATCTGAAAAAACCCTCAAAATTGCAATTTAAAAAACACAAGATCAGAGGTTTGTTTTTCCCATCATGCACTGTGTGGGGAAGGATTTTTTTTTATTCTGTGCACACTTACTGCACAGACCCATTCTCATATCTAGGCCAAAATTTAGTGCTTGCGGTATATTTGAGAGTGCTGCATTTAAAACGTAGATCTATGCGAGTAGCACTGGCTTGAGTAATATAGTTTAACGTGAAAAAGTGAAAGGGTTAACATACAGCACTTCTATCTAGGCCTAGTAGGAACACATGAATCCTCTCTGCACATTTCTAGATCAATAAGCAGAACAGCCACAATGTCTACCTGGAGGTTGTTCTTGGGGTCAACGCCTCCTGCAGCCAAGTCCTTGACCAGGCCTCCCTGTGGATCAGGGCTTGATCAACTGGACTGTTACTGCCAGTCTGCACGTAGTCCAATGTAAGGTAACTTTTATACAGATGGTGAGAAAAGTAATTAAAACCATTATTTAAGCTTTTGGTGGTGTTCAGAAAATAGCTCTATTTTTCTTATACGTATAGTCTTCCTACCTGGAGTCTACCCCTGAAGAGTGTTCCAAGGGTTAATGCCCTTGTGGCCTGGTCCATGACCAGAAATCTTGGTGGATCAAGGCCTTATCAACTAGGCTATTTCTGCTGGCTACACACTGTGCAAAATATGAACCACAGCACAGCTGGTCAAGAACTAACTTTAGGAACCTATCCAGTTCCCTCTTTTAGACAGCTAGGAGTCTATTGATAACCTCCCTATGTATGATAGGAGACTGCTCAACAGCTTCCCATTATACTTAAGAGGGATTTCCAATACAATAGACCCCTAGCTGTCTTCAAGAGAAAGCTGGATAGGTTTGTAAAGTCAGTTCTGACCAGCCAGGCTGGTCAAGAACTGACCACGATAGATAGATATATAAGTATGTAGGTATGTATGTATGTAACATGCTTTGTGAGAAGCCTGCCAAAATTCCATTCCAAGACACCTTAATCTACTCAGCCATCCATATATATATATATATACATGCATGTACATGTGTGTGTATGTATGTATATATGTATGCATGAATGTATGTATGTATGTATTTCATCATTTACATGTGTTGTATCCCTCCAGCATTTCAGGTGTTTTTCATAATAGTTATTGCCTTAACCTACTTTGGTTTCATTTGTTTCTCATAGGATTTGTAACTACTGTAAACAAATAATTACCAAAAGCAAATAAAAACTGATGCCTCTTCAGTAATCTGTAAAAAAAAATGTGTACTAAACCAAACAATAATTTATCTAATAATATATCTTAACAGTAAAACCCTGTGAAGAAAATATTAAAGTTTAGGACTTAGAATACTGTGGTATATGGTACTAATAAATTATATTTCCTGCAAGGTGCAATACATACACATAAAGGTATACCATGTATACTAAATGTATACCATGTATAATAAAGGTATACCATGTATACTAAACTGTAGGTCAAGATTTCAAAGCTGATTTGAGGACAAAAAAGGAAAGGGGGTGTAGGGGGTTCAACCTGTTTATTTGTAATACCTTTGAATGGTTGAAGAAATCTGTAGGCTGTAATCTCTATCAAAGGATAAGAAAAGCGCAGGTTTGCAGTAGGCCTGCTTGCCATGTTAGGGAAGTCCTGTTCTCACTCACACATTCCACTCATCTACATGTACTACCCAACGATTGTTTAAATTCCTCTGTAAGAATAAAAAAAAATATTAACAGAGGAGCACTACAGTAGGTCTACTGATCTGTGCTAGTAGATCCAAATTTTACCCAAGCATTCCCACTCATTTATCTATCCTACTCCCCTGAAAGCTACCCAAAATACAGTAGTCCCAAATTATCCGTGGGGGATACATTCCAAGACCTACCGTGGATACCTGAAACCGTGGATAGTGGCAAACACTATGTATGTCATTTTTCATTTACATATGTACCTATGATAAAGTTTAATTGATAAATTATGCAAAGTAAGTCTGGGATTAGCACTTTTTCACTGATGGGAAGCATTTCACGGCTTCATTTAGGCTTTGAAGAACTGCCAGCATCACTACTTTTGCACTTTGGGGCAATTATTAAGCATAATTAAGGGGTTATTTTTGGACCAGAGTAAACCGTGGATAACTGAAACCACGGATACCAAATCCATGGATGTGGGGGCTCTGCTGTACTCACCTAATTGTGGTCGCAGGGGTCGAGACTCAGCTCCTGGCCCCGCCTCTTCATTGATCGCTACTGGGTCCCTTCTCTCCCTGCTCCATGAGCTTTATCATACCTCGTCTTAAAGCTATGTATGGTTCCTTTGCTCAATGATGTTTACAATCTGTTTCAGTCATCTACAACTTTGTTGTCGTACCAGTGCTTTCCTATATCCTTTTAAATGTGAAATTATCCAATTTGAATCTGTTTTTTCAAGTTCTGTTTGGGGTATATGAGTTTATCACCTTATTTGTAATCTATTTATTCCCATATTCTTTACACAATATAATTCTGCATGTTAGAGCTAAAATTTTGAAACCCTTAAATGCTGTGATGGCTAACCATTATACTAGTGTATATGAATGGCAAAAGTACACTATTTGTAGACAAAACCTATATTTCAGAGACATTTTTGCCAACACTGGGACTTTATGAAGCCAATCCATAGCACATGCAGTATGAAAATATATAAAAATAGAAAACGAGGTGAAGGTAGGAACACTCAGATAATGAATGATGGAGGGATAATGTCAGGTAGCTGGCTCACCTGCACAGTGTGTTTTGCATGGAGTTTAGCTAAAGGTAATAGTAAAAACCCCGTTGTTCTGTTGTGTTTTAAAACCACTCTGTCAGTATCAATTACTAAGGCTTATGTCATTCTGTTAATGGTGTTGTGTCTGCATGTGTGCAGGCTTGAAATGCCATTTTCTTATCCCATTTTCCTTTTGATATTCATTGCAGCCTTTTGTCCACCCTATTAGATGTGTACATAAGACACACATGTAACACTACATTTTATTAGGAAATAAATTCACAAGGAACAAATCATTTCCTAATAATATGTTCTAGTTTTGCATGTGTCTTATTTATATACTGTTGGTATACATACAGTGGTAGCTCTACTTACGAGCAGCTCCCAACTCGAACAATTATGTAAGTGTATTTTTGTAGGTGCTTTTGTAAGTGTATTTTTGGGGGTCTTAAATGGATTAATCTAATTTTTATTATTTCTTATGGGAAAAAATTCCTTTGCTATCGGCACTTGAATAGCTGTCTGGAACGAATTTTGCTCGTAAGTAGAGGTACCACTGTACTTATATGTACTAGGTTTCTGTATACATTATACTATGTGTTTGTTTTATCCTGTGATGCAAGTATTCTTCTTCTTATGTCTTGCAGGTATATTTATCTTCAAGATTTTTGTGTAAAGTTTTCGTGCATCTTCACAAGTGTGTTACACACACCACAGGGAATTCTGTGGTGTTTATCAGTATTAGCACGACTGTGGATTGTGAGTCTAGTAATACATATCCCAAATAGTTTTAGAATTGATGCCTGGTCTCAGACCGTGCCGCGGGGGCATTGACCCCTGAAACCCTTTCCAGGTAACTCCAGGTACACTGATAATGAGACTCTTGTGGAGGGTATTGAATGTTGGGTGAGCCATATTACCAGCTGAAAGGAGTTGCTACTTCTATGTTTGTTGTGCTGGAATTTATTGTCTGCCTCATTGACATTTGAGGATGAAATAGGAAGGAAATTTTAATTTCATGAAGGAATTGGAGATTGTACTACATTCCATGTTAAAAAATTTGAGACTGCAGATTCCATAAGCATGTAGGAAAAATTGAATGGCAATCTGTTTAGTGCATTTGTCATGGTAGGAGAAGAAATAAATAAGGTCATCTTCATTTGTGATTTTTCTGTAGACTTGAAATTTTAGGTAATGTTTCATTTTAAGGATTTTACCATCATAGAAAGAAAAGGGATCAAATCTTCCCATTCATTCTTCAGAGAATTGGGCTAAGGGCTACACAGAATTTAGTCGAGTTAGAGAAGTTCCAAACAGCATGATATGGAATCCGCTACACAAATCTGCTAAGCAAATCCAACTACCTCTTGTATATAATAGTCCATCTTCCTGCCTATGCTTCAGATTCATCAAGACTAAGGTACTGAACACCAGCGACCAGACCGAGAGACTGATTTCTTCATCTATTGCTTTCAGTGTATTCTGCAAGGCTGATTACTTCATCTTCTATTGTCACCGAATATCATCTCTGTATTGAACTGATAAAGCCACTGGTTGGCAAGACACCTTCACTTCTAGACACTTCTAGACATTTTAAAAAAATGTTTGATAATTATATGAGTGGGAATAGTTGGGTGAGAGTAGAACCTGTATAACATAAGCCAATGAACCTACTGCAGTGCCTATCTATTCTTTAGTCTTATACAGTGGTAACTTGAGTTAAATTTGTTCCAGACGGCTATTCAAGTGCCGATACCGAAGGAATTTTTTCCAATAATGAAAATTAGATTAATCCATTTCAGACCCCCAAAAATACACTTACAAAAGCACCTACAAAAATACACTTACATAATTGTTCGAGTTGGGAGCTGCTCATAAGTAGAGGTACCACTGTATTTGTATATACAAAGGTTTTATATATTACATAATAGAGTTGTATGTAAATGAGGATATCTGCCTGAGAGTAAGACCTCCTTAGCATGGGGCAGTAGGCCTACCACAATACTCCTCATTTTCCATATTTGTAGTGATGATTTGTTAATAGAGTTAAGACAGGAAATGGTTGGTTGAGAGTTTGACCTGAATAGGATTAGCCAGTAGACCAATTGCAGTGCTCCCCTATGTAAAAAAGCACCGGTTTGGCAATACAGTTGAATACAAATGGGAATGCCTAGACGAGAGTAAGACCTCATTAGCAGGGCTAGTAGTCTTACTACAGTTCTACTGTCTGTTCTTATGTAGGAAAGCAACTGTTTGGCCATATGGTGGTATGTGAGTCGGAATGATGATGGTCAAGCATGGGCCAGTAGACCTACTGTGGCACTCCAAGCATATGTAGAAAATCAGTGACTTGGCAACAAGAGTTGTACTATGCAGTGGACCCCCGGTTTTCGTAATTAATTCGTTCCAGAATGCTGTTCAAGTGCCATTACCAAACGAATTTGTTCCCATAAGGAATAATGTGAATTAGATTAGTCCTTTTAGACCCCCAAAAATACACTTACAAAAGCACTTACAAAAATACACTTACATAATTGTTCGAGTTTGGAGCAGTACGAAAACCGGGGGTCCATTGTATATGAGTGGGTATAGTTATTTAGCATGAACCTTGTAGCAGTGCTCCTTTTTTCTTATATAGAAATACAATAGTGTGGCAGTTTAGGTACATGAGTGGGAATGATTGAATAAGAGCAGGACCTACCTATCATGGGCCAGTAGTCCTACTACAGTACTTTTTTTAAATATAAATAACACTTATTTGGCAATAATTGTACAATACACAAGTGAGAATGACTGGTAAGAATAGTATCTATTTAATACTGCCCAGTAGGCTTATTGCAGTGCTCCTCTTTTCTTATAAAACTGAGACTATTATGTTTGCATGGAGCAGCCTAAACTGCTCATCTGACCTAAATATAGTAACTCCATAGTTTTACCTTTACCTTTGATGAGTTTCAAGAGTCTTTCTACTCCCGGAGTGCGGTCATGGGCCAGGCTTGTAACATCTTACATGCTTGTAACATCTTACATGTTACAGGCTTGTAACATTTTACATGATTTCCTACTTTTTACGGGTTTGGGTAAACTTAATAAGAGAATGTATTAAACTTAGAGACTAGGTAAGCTAGGGTAAGTTAACATGAAAAGTAAGAATCTTTTCTTATAGTTTTAAATTTATAATCACCATTGAATGATGATTAATTTTAAAAATTTTAATTCATTCTGAATTTTGTTTGCCAGCAATAATTTCAGATTTTCTTGTATGTAAAATATGCCTATGGAATAAACTGAAATGATCAAATTAAGCGAGAAACAACAGGGAAGTGATGGCCTCTTTTATATATCGCACTAAAAAAAATTGAGAAAGGGGCAGAAAGAGGAGAATAATATATGGAGGATTGGTATGGCACATTGGTGTAGTCAGTCAATAAGGAGACCACAGATAAAATTTCCAAAGTGGTTAATGAGTGATCAAGTCTCATTTTATAATTAACTAAATACGTATACATATAAACTATTAGGTACATTTTAAAGTGTTATAACAGTGGTGCAGTGACTGAACTCTTATTTTTCATAAGAGTACAGTAACTTAGTAGTAAGAGCCAAGGTTAAATGTTCTGTGTCATTTGTTTAGGATCGTTATGGGATGCTGTATTGTGCTGTTAGGCACTTGTTCTTTGAATTTTTTTTATCTACACAACCAATGCTTGTTCTACTCAGTTCCTGTTATGTATGTGTATACAATAGCAAAGTTGTGCTTTCAGGGAATGTCTCAGCTCCTGGGCCTTCTATGTATGTGGATATATATTCAGCCAAGTCGCACTCACTGAGTTGTGTCTGCACATACGTGAGATTACCTATTATTAGTTAGGGGGACTATGTGACTGTGATATATTAGAAATGTTTGGCAATTTATTTAGGATGCGTTTTAATTAATATTTCTGTGCAAACAAATACCAGCTTGTACAATTCATGATTATTCTTAAAAAAATTGCAACATATTATATCTACTGGTGCACTAATATGACCAAATCCTTAATTCTAAATCGATGTAATTCTTCCTCCAGAGTAGATTAGATTCTGATATACTTGCATATTATAATAAAAAAGAGTACTACAGTTTTGCAGTGATGCAAGGTATTAAATCATAATGAATTTAAACATACTGTGTATTATAAACACAATTTTTATTTAACCTCACATATTTTAGTGGACAAGTATAATGCTTCCATCCACTCATCTAATAACACTCATTTTTTTTCAACAAAATCATTCCATGTGCATCCTCTATCCTCTTTTTATGTCCCTTGTTAAGTATCAAAGGAAGTAAGGATTCGCACACGACTGTCTTGGACCGCGACTGATAGGTTTCCAGCACCACACTGCTGGATATAATCACAGAAATCTCACAAGAGTTCCCATCTCATATCTTCTGTAATCCCCGTCTGATAACTAACACAGATCATTAAGTTTATAAATAATTTTAGAGCATTTTCATAGCCCAATCCATGTTCAGTCAAAACGTAGATTTTTAACAAAGAGTTTTTGTGGCGAAAATGTCATTGCTCAGTTTCTTACCACTCGTATACACTTATGATTTATATTCTGCACTTAAAGTAATATCATACACACTACAATACAACAAAAAATTTATTTTCGTATAACTGTTCACACTAAAACTAGGCATTCATGAAGACAGTACCGGTAAGTAAATGTGAACATATATAGTATAGATATATAATTCTGGTCGTATACTTTTTTAGCGTAATCAACTTTCAAAGTGGGTTCGTATACAATTGTCCTTGGTTATGTGAGGTATTTCAATGTAAATCAAATAAGAAAAAATTTAGTTTTACAATTATGGATACGTTTTTCTAGTTTTCGAAATGGTGAGTTAGCACTAGGGTAATTTTGATTACGATATAATAAAAAGGGGACATCAGGCAGCAAGAAACAGGTACGTATATATGGCATTAAACTTGCATCTTGGTCTATTCGTATCAGAATTGGAACAGTGCATATATGGAGTAACAACAAATAAAAATCAACTAATATCTGAATCATCTGTTATGCCCTAAATTATTTTTACTATATTTAAGGGGAAGCACTAAGCCCAAAGGGTTCATACAGCAGCTAGAAAATGGAAGGAAACTAGATTTGATCTCAAGGGAAGAGTGGCTCCAATTCCCTAGATCAAGAGCCCTTCACTAGCATCAAACCACCTCCCATGAAGTGTGATGTCTTGGAAACACATCATAGTTGATTATCAAATCAATGCAGAATTTCCCATAGCTCCAGCTGTATTCTTTTTAATGGGGGTGTCTTGATACTGGTGAGAAGGTTCTTAACCCTTTCAGGGTCGAGACCCCGATTCTTAACTCTCTCTCAGGGTCGAAACATTTTCGGAAAAAAAAAAAAATGATTTTTTCTTATGAAATGATAGAGAATCTTTTTTCCAATCATAACGCCACCAAAATTATGAAATTTGATCGAAAACTAACGGAATTATGCTCTCGCGAAGTTAGCGGTATCGATGCTATTTACGCATCGGCGATTTCGCCGACTTTGAGCCCTATTTTCGGAAAATTCCAGTGTTTCAGTCTACTACAATTATAGCTATTTCGCTAGAACTCTATTTCTTCTATCGATTGAGTACAAGAAACTGCCAATTTACCGATTTCAACTACCCAATAAGGTGGTCAGAAATTGGCAATTTGTCCAATTTCACACAAATTTCAAAAGATGCCAATTTCAAAATAGGGTCCAGAATAAACGAGACAGACATTCCTGGCACTCGAATAACATTTTATCTGTCCATTAGTCACGTTTCCAGGCCCCTCTTACATTACTTTTGCTTTCCATTTTGAATTTTTATTCTCACAATAAATTGAAGATTTATTAATTATGTATACTACTGCATCATTGTAAAAACGGTATAAATGACATCAGCACACTTGTGCAAGAATATTAGAGTCGCCAGTTGATGTGTATTGTACGTGTGGCGTTATTTGTTTACTCTTGAACATCGCCAAAAATCGAACATTTTCACTACTTTGCGCTCAATTTCTAGGTACTTGTCATTGAAACACCGATCAAAATTATCTCTATTTCTCTAATATATCTTCCATTCTATCAAATGAGACCAAGAAAACGAGAATATAATCATAAATACCATACAAAAATAGACTGCAAAGTCGCTGTTTTTAACTAAAAATATGGTCGGATTTTTTTTTTCCTCATTATGCACTGTGTGGTGCAGGATTTTTTTTATACTGCGCACACTGACCGCACAGACACATTCTCTGATATCTAGGCCTACCAGCCTGTTTCTGCTTGATTTGAGGGCGCTAGAATTTAGGCGTACTAGTACGTCAAACGCCCTGGCATGTAAGCCGTACTAGTACGTCAAAAACCCTCAAAGGGTTAATACAAGGAATAGGAGCTACCCCTCCTCTTTGCATCACACCTGATTACCTTCCATTCCTCAGGGGCTGTTCGACTCTTGTGGATTTTTGCACTTTCCCACGAATATAATAATTCAGCTGATCGTCACCCTCGTGTACCCAGAGTTCTCTGCTGTCTGTCTGCAGAAATCACTCACCCAAGAATACACAGACACTCCTGCTTAGATTTACTAAATAAATACCTTTAAGTTATTATAATTTATTTTGTATGTAGAGGACATTTCGTAATAAATTATTCAACATACAGCATTATATATTATATAAGTTTTTTTTATTTCCAAGAGATGAATTGAGTATTTTTGGGCATTCACACTGTAGTAGGTTGCTTACAAAATTCTTCTTTTTATTCACAACTTTCAACTACTACAGCATGAGCTGTTGAAAGGCAGGAATACCCTGAGCAAAGTCGAGCATATAGAGCACATCCACTGCCACTGAACCACTGAAGCTCTAGCCTGTGCCCTTCAAGGTGGGTGCCTTAATGCTGGTGAAAGGTTCCTGATCCAAAGGAATTAGAGCTACCCTCCTCTACCTTGGATCAAACTTGACTGCCTCCCATTCCCCAAGTGCTGTACGACCACAAAGGGTTTTGTCCTTCTCCATGAATATAATAGTAATAGTCTGTGGCGCAGGATACATTCATAATAGACAAGTGCCAGGTAGGCATATTTGGAATGAAGGAACTAAGGTGTTTCCAAATTGTGAGGGCTACATAAAAGCAGTCTTTCCTGGTTTATAAATTTCTTTTTATAATAGGCAGATTAATAAATAACACCCTACAATTTGGAAACCACTGTGGAGCGGGGAGAAGATCACAACCCTAACAGGAAGTCTGTCTCTTTTCCAGGTCCATTCTAATGTTGGACCCATTGCCAAGACTTTGTCTGGTTGCTGAGACAACTCCAGATAACCTGAGTGTAAACAGTGGATCAACCTAGAGAACTGGATCAACTAAACTGTGACACAGTTCAGTAAGGTAAAACCACCAACTACATTAACCTGACTTACGTCAAGGTCACTTGGACCTGATTTGGAAGTGAACAGGATAAGCCAAGTTTTATCCCGTTTTATTTCATTAAGCACGTTCCTCTATTTCTGGTCTCTTCGATAACATGGAGTCTGTATCCGTAAGGTCAAGCGGTGTCGCCGAGGTTTCCCCTCCACTTCCGTTTTCATACATTTTGCGACCAACAAGTGAGAAAGAACCTACAGCTGGAGTTGAAGCCGAAGACTCTTCCTCATCATCTACTGTGTGAGCTCCAGATGTTGAGTGATCTTCTTCATCACTTGGAAGATTTTTACTTAACCGTTTCTCATGGTCCTGGTTAGGATCTCTGTCCTGCGAGGAGGTCTCTGTTGCTTCCTGTGGGGCATGGGGATCCGCTACTCCTCCATCAAGGTCAGTGCTAGACGGTGAAGGTTTCTTGTTTGGTAGACGGCGGGGTAAAGTACTGATACCCATCTTCTTTATTTTGTCATAAAGTGTGCGAGATGGGACCTTGTACTTCCGTGATGCCTGTAAATGTTAGAGGAATTAGACTCCATTAAAATATTTTTTTACTCTTTCAAGATATATTGATCTATGTATTTCTATTTTTTAAGGAGGCAAGCTAATGATATATATACTGTACAGGCACTCCTTTAGAGCAACTGTGCAGAACATATACTCTAAGGAAGGGGTGAGGAAGTTACAGTTCAGTGGGTCAACTGAGTTGTAATATCATCACGCTTCTGGCAAGACAATGAATGAATGATGGTGAATGTATTTCCTCAATTTTTGGGGTTATCCTACCTCAGTAATTGTTTACACAATGGTGGGATTATTGGTGTCTTTCTCTCTGTCTCATAAACATGCTGCTTCTACTTACATTTAGTTCATACTACACACCCATCTGAGATTTTTTCCATTTTCTTAATACTTCTTGTTCTTATATTATTTCCTAATCTCCATGGGGAAGTGGAGACGAATCCTTAGTCCGTAAGCCACGCTTGTCATAAAAGGCTATTAAAATGCCAGGAACAAGGGTCTAGTAACCTCTTATCTTGTATAAATTACTACGATAAGAAAATTTTAAACATAGCATCGAGGAGGAGGCTGGAAGCCGACATGTTAAAAAAAAAATTAGGTGAGTACACACACTTGCATGTACATTAATTAATGAATTTCCCATTTTGTCAATTATCAGTGAAACTATTGCCTAATTCCACACTTTTCTTATTTTAAACTCCCTGCCTTTGCTTCCTTCTATATTATTTATTGTTTTACTTTTTAGTTTTATTTATTCTTTACTCCCAAACTACTCATCCCCCCAGTCCCTTCCTCTTCATCTCTCTCTCTTTCTCTATCTACCTTTCTCTTTTACACAAATATTCAATAGGATTAAAGTTGAGAGTTCCTGTATATTATGATTTTTTACTACAACCATCTAAGGTAGGACGACCCATAAAAGCAAATGTTTACCATCATTCATGAGCTGTTTAGCCAGAAATACAAAGATACCACACTGTAATATCCCCATCCACTGTACTTTCTGTTTCCAGGACTCAGGGCCCAGCTAACCAGTTAATCTTAATCCTTCATTAATGTTGCTTTGCTCACATTCCAATGGCACATTAAATTCTTAAATCTACTTGTTTTCATTTGCCCTTATCTAACATGCTAACAGCTGCCTGCTGTATCCTCAAGCCACTTACCACTTAAAACTTTGTTCATGCCCTCCTTCCAAACTTCCCTGGGGCAACCCCCACCACTCTGTCCTTCATCCTGTTCTGCTTCATCCTCCCTAAATGCCCAAACTGCCTCAACAACCCCTTCCTCATCCTCTGTCCTCTGAATACATTTCATAATTCCACAGTTCTCTAATTTCTCTGCCCCTAATTTTTTGCATAATTTTACAAACTAAAATTATTGTTTCTTCTTCAGCATGATTGCATCTCTCACGTCTCCCTTATGTTGTTACGTTTTCCTCTGCCTTCTAACACTTTATGATCATGCAGGTTTAGCATACTTTTGTAAACATAATAATGGTATTACAACTCTAAAAAACTGAGGCATAAAACTCGTATGGGTCACACAGCTTACGAACAAAGAGATGTTCTCCCTAGTCAACACATTTCCAAGGATGGCTCTACAATAGTGTATATAGACTTGACATTTTATCAAAAAACATACATGTAGGGCAGCTTGCAGGGTGAGGCTGGAGCCATTCATCTGCCACAGCTTCATTTAGTTTCCCACAAAACAAATTTCTAGCAGAATAACTCACCTGTAAAGCTGTCATGCCATTTTTCACTGCCTCAATTGCATCCATAAGATCTGCTTTGGTGTACTGTTTGTATCTCTTCCACTCAGGCTTCGGGGTCGGGACATAACTGACAAAGTTGCTGTAATGTGAAGACCCATTTGGGTCCACGTGGTGGTAAGGGTTGAACTCAGGCAGCAGGGGTCCATTGGTAAACTGTTGGGTATACATAATTATCCTGTATTATTCAAGAGTGCAATTTGTGCCATTTTGAAGTATGAATGAATTCACACACAATATATAAATATATGACTGAACCTAGGGGAATCACTTTCTAGGAAAAATGTTCTTGTGCTACCCTACAATGTGAAGTTACTGTTCTACCTGAAACTGTACTTTGAAATGATTTAATATTAATGTTTTCAAGAATATGAAGATGGTTCAACATAGGTTACAAATGCATTAACTAATGTAGCAGGTGGGTTTACAAAACGTCTTGCAATAGCCGTCTATGACCTTCCACATGTTGGACAATCTGGAAAACTGCTTGGTGTTAAGAATATCACAACACCAGTATGCAGTTATGACAGGCCAAGAGTTGAATGCTATTTTAAACCAAGTTCAAGCATGTAATCATTTGCTGAACTGGTGACAAGCCTATGTCATTGTTCCCAACAGTTCATCCATTGAGAGAAACATAATAGAATCTTCCATTTTAAAACATAACTGTCATACCCTGTATAACAGTAGTCAAGAACTATACAAATTAGATACATATTTAGTAGTTAATTGTTCACAATCTTCAACAAGGTGTCACTCGAGATCCCCAACTGTTCACTGAGCAGTATTGCACCCTAATAGGGGTTAGTTTCTGAACGGGTCAGCGTCAGATTTTTTGTCTACTGGCCTGAGCACCTTTCGTTCTTTGTTAAACCCAACTCCCATCACTCCAAAATACATAGTAGCCTCCATGAGCTACCTACACCCTGGTGTTTACATAACATGAGAAACTAATGTGTTAGGGTACCCTATGTTTCCTCATTCTCTGCCTTTCTCATGTTCCATAAATTTTTATTAACTAGAGTACCATACCATATATTTACAGCCAGGTTATAACAACTCTGTTATTACAACTCATTTTAACAGTCTGATGGCTGTGTTCTGTCATGATTTGCTAGGCACCAGAGTATCATACCTGAACGTAACTATTACATATACTATATGAATTCTCTCTAATCAGATTAGTACAACAACCACGGCTTATTTCATTATTGGATATATAATATGATATACTATAAACTTAGTTCCAGATTACAGGATCTAGCTATAAATCTTGTTTTATTTTTATACATAAATACATTATGATATGCATATATCTATACTAGTTACAGCATATTTATACCTATGTCAGACCATTTATTGGGTTGAGGAATGAATTCAGTTTTCAAAAGGTTAAATACTGAGTATACATATACATAATTGAGTACACACACACACACACACACACACACGCGGCAGAAACATTTCAAAGTGTTTCCTTACATACACATACACACACACACACACACACACACACACACACACACACACACACACACACATACAACAGGCCTAGTGTCTAATCGACATGTGCCTAGGACAAAATGGTAACTAACACACAGAGGCCTGTGTGTGTGCAGTGTAGTGTGTGTCTACAAGCATGGTCTGACGAATAGCTCCCGGAGTTTTACCACACCAGGTGCAAAGTTATGAAGCTTGGGGAAGGACAAAGAAGACTGCAGACGGAGTACAGGCTTGGGGGGCAATGGCTACAAGCCTCACTCAAGGAGAAGGACCTTGGAATTAGTATCATACTGAGCATATCACTTGAGGTGCACCTCAGCCAAATAACTGCTGCAGCAAATGCACATCTGGCAATTCTAAGAATAACTTTTCGACATTAAAGTAAGGAGTCATTCATGACACCGTGTATGTCAGACCCATATTGGAGTATGTAGCACCAGTATGGAACCCCCACATGGTCAGGTCAAGCAAGAAATTGGAGAAAGTGTACAGGTTTGCAACAAGACTAGTCCCGGAGTTAATGTATGTCCTATGAGGAGAGGTTAGGGAAACTCAATCTGACGACACTGGAGGACGGGAGGGATAGGGGTGATGTGATAACAATGTACAAAATAGTAAGAGGAACCGACTAGGTGAATAGGAACAAAATGTTTGAGAGAGGGTGAGTCATGGGGATATTGGGAAGTATTTCTTCAGCCTCAGAGTTGTCAGGAAGTGGAACAACCAGAAGGTGGTAGAGGCAGGATCTATACATAGCTTTAAGAGGCACAATAAGGCTCTTGAAGCCAGGAAGGAGTAGACATAGTAGCGACCAGCGAAGAGGCGGGGCCAAGAGCTGTGATTCGACCCCTGTAACCACATATAGATTAGTACATATAGGCGAGTACGTACGTACTCTCTTTGGGAAGCCTTGACATAGTTGATGGCCTCAAAGTGTCAAGGTAACGGGGTGGTGGTGTGTACTTACCGACTCCAGCTTGATCTTGTCCTGGTCGTCGTCTCTTGATATGTCTGAGAATGATCGCGACTCATCGTCGTGCAGCTCCTTCTTGGTGCTGATGCCATACTGAGCCTGCAATGACCGTAACACTTACACCACTACACAACGCATTTCTCTCAACCAATGAAATCATTGTAAAGACACTTTGCAGGACAGGCGGCAACGTTTCACTCATTTAAGATCCTAATCAAGTTGTCCCACTCTTAGCTTCTTGTCCTATCAGCTGCCTCTCTCTCTCTCCTTCACTACTGTCAACACCACTCCATCTAGACCAAAGATTCACCATTATACAATATATACCCACCACATTGGTGGTGTCTAAACATATATATGCTATACCCTACACTGCTGTATTGGTATAACCAGGAAAATAAGTAATGTCTGACTTTTTGGTTATTCTAGGTAATTTACACACATGTTTGTATATATAATAATTGTACTTATGTGTACCTGCATGCGGCCCGCCGCAGGCAACCCTTCAGAAGCATAACTGCAACTCTTGATATCTTGTGTATAAAAAATATGGTGTTTATTACGCCAATAATTAATATATACATTATGGATTTGTGAGCCGCCAGGTACAAACAGCCAGGCAAGCAAGAAACAAGCCTGGCCCAGGGCCGGGCTGAGGGAGTAGGAAGACTCGAAAATCGTCAAAGGTAAGGGTATGTATCAATAGCTAATTAAAATTCGAAAAAGCCCCAGTGGGTGGAACCTTTTATGTCGCCATGAACTGGTGATAGAATAAGGAAGAGTCAATTCTCGTATTCGTTTTAATGAAGAGAGACAAGAGACAATAGCAGTCTCTGTTACGATAGAAGTAATAGTAGTCTCTATTACGATAGAAGTAATAGTAGTCTCTGTTACGATAGAAGTAATAGTAGTCTCTATTACAATAGAAGTAATAGTAGTCTCTGTTACGATAGAAGTAACAGCAGTCTCTGTTAAGATAGAAGTAATAGTAGTCTCTGTTACGATAGAAGTAATAGCAGTCTCTGCTAAGATAGAAGTAATAGCAGTCTCTGCTACGATAGAAGTAATAGCAGTCTCTGCTACGATAGAAGTAATAGCAGTCTCTGCTACGATAGAAGTCTCTGTTACGATAGAAGTAATAGCAGTCTCTGTAACGATAGAAGTCTCTGTTACGATAGAAGTAATAGTCTCTGTTACGATAGAAGTAATAGTCTCTGTTACGATAGAAGTAATAGCAGTCTCTGTTACGATAGAAGTAATAGTCTCTGTTACGATAGAAGTAATAGCAGTCTCTGTTACGATAGAATAGCAGTCTCTGTTACGATAGAAGTAATAGCAGTCTCTGTTACGATAGAAGTAATAGCAGTCTCTGTTACGATAGAAGTAATAGCAGTCTCTGTTACGATAGAAGTAATAGCAATCTCTGTTACGATAGAAGTAAAAGCAGTCTGTTACGATAGAAGTAACAGCAGTCTCTTCTACGATAGAAGTAACAGCAGTCTCTGCTACGATAGAAGTAACAGCAGTCTCTGCTACGATAGAAGTAACAGCAGTCTCTGCTACGATAGAAGTAACAGCAGTCTCTGCTACGATAGAAGTAACAGCAGTCTCTGCTAAGATAGAAGTAACAGCAGTCTGCTACGATAGAAGTAACAGCATACTCTGCTACGATAGAAGTAACAGCAGTCTCTGCTACGATAGAAGTAACAGCAGTCTCTGCTACGATAGAAGTAACAGCAGTCTCTGCTACGATAGAAGTAACAGCAGTCTCTGCTACGATAGAAGTAACAGCAGTCTCTGCTACGATAGAAGTAACAGCAGTCTCTGCTACGATAGAAGTAACAGCAGTCTCGCTACGATAGAGTAACAGCAGTCTTGCTCGATAGAAGTAACAGCAGTCTCTGCTACGATAGAAGTAACAGCAGTCTCTGCTACGATAGAAGTAACAGCAGTCTCTGCTACGATAGAGTAACGCAGTCTCGCTACGATAGAAGTAACAGCAGTCTTGCTACGATAGAAGTAACAGCAGTCTCGCTACGATAGAAGTAACAGCAGTCTGCTACGATAGAAGTAACAGCAGTCTCTGCTACGATAGAAGTAACAGCAGTCTCTGCTACGATAGAAGTAACAGCAGTCTCTGCTACGATAGAAGTAACAGCAGTCTCTGCTACGATAGAAGTAACAGCAGTCTCTGCTACGATAGAAGTAACAGCAGTCTCTGTACGATAGAAGTAACAGCAGTCTCTGCTACGATAGAAGTAACAGCAGTCTCTGCTACGATAGAAGTAACAGCAGTCTCTGCTACGATAGAAGTAACAGCAGTCTCTGCTACGATAGAAGTAACAGCAGTCTCTGCTACGATAGAAGTAACGCAGTCTCACGATAATCCGTCTGCTACGATAGAAGTAACAGCAGTCTCTGCTACGATAGAAGTAACAGCAGTCTCTGCTACGATAGAAGTAACAGCAGTCTCTGCTACGATAGAAGTAACAGCAGTCTGCTACGATAGAAGTAACAGCAGTCTGCTACGATAAAGTAATAGTCTCTGCTACGATAGAAATAACGGCAGTCTCTGCTACGATAGAAATAATAAGTCTCTGCTACGATAGAAGTAACAGCAGTCTCTGCTCCGATAGAAGTAATAACAGTCTCTGCTACGATAGAAGTAATAACAGTCTCTGCTACGATAGAAGTAATAACAGTCTCTGCTACGATAGAAGTAATAACAGTCTCTGCTACGATAGAAGTAATAACAGTCTCTGCTACGATAGAAGTAACAGCAGTCTCTGCTACGATAGAAGTAATAACAGTCTCTGCTACGATAGAAGTAATAAGTCTCTGCTACGATAGAAGTAATAACAGTCTCTGCTACGATAGAAGTAATAACAGTCTCTGCTACGATAGAAGTAATAAGTCTCTGCTACGATAGAAGTAATAACAGTCTCTGCTACGATAGAAGTAATAACAGTCTCTGCTACGATAGAAGTAATAACAGTCTCTGCTACGATGGAAGTAATAACAGTCTCTGCTACGATAGAAGTAATAACAGTGTCTGCTACGATAGAAGTAACAGCAGTCTCTGCTACAAATATTTATTTCATTGCAAGTTTACATAGGTGTTGTAATTACAATCATAAACTGAAGTGCAAGGAGAGCCACTGCCATGCCTTGGCATTAAGGGCAGCTTAATCTTATGGCTTAGACTATGAACATAATATTAGAGTAATTGATTTTGTTTTATTTAAATACTAGATTGTACAAATTACAATATGATGATATTACATTGTTCAAATTACAATATGATGATATTACATTGTAGTAAGTGTTTAGTAGGATGGTAATATAATAGTAAAAATTTAAATTATCTTAAGGAAAATAACATTGAGCATTTTTGAAAGTAATTTACAGTATGAGTATTTAAGTTAGGGTGAGTAGGTGGTTTTTGATAAGAGTGTTAAAATGATTTTCAGACAAGGTTATTTTAGTATTTACTGGTAATGAATTCCAGATTCTGGGGCCCTTTATGTGCATAGAATTTTTACATAGGTTGATATGGACACGGGGTATATCAAAAAGTGATCTGTGTCTTGTGTTGTGGTCATGGGTCCTATTAAAGTTGGTGAGGAGAATTTTGTGCGGGGGATTTATATTAGAGTGTAGAGTTCTATGTATGTAGTAGGCACAATAATAAATGTGAATGTTCTTTACGGTGAGTAGTTTTAGGCTTTTGAATATTGGTGGAGTATGCTGTCTAGAGCTGGAATTTATCATCATTCTGACTTCCGCCTTTAGTAGTCTCTACGATAAGAGTTAGACAGGTCTCGCTACGATAAGTAACAGCAGTCTCTGCTACGATAGTACAGTTGAGAAGCGTCTCTGCTAGATAGAAGTAATAACAGTCTCTGCTACGATAGAAGTAATAAAGCTCTACGATGAGAAAACAGTCTCTGCTACGATAGAAGTAACAGCGTCTTAATCGCTGCATAGAAGTAACAGCAGTCTGCTACGATCGATAGAAGTAATCAGCTCTACGATGAGTACAGCGTCTCTGCTACGATAGAAGTAATAACAGTCTCTGCTACGATAGAAGTAAACAGTCTGCTACGATAGTACAGTCTTGCTACGATAGAAGTAATAACAGTCTGCAGTCTCTGCTACGATAGAAGTAACAGCAGTCTCTGCTACGATAGAAGTGTAGATAATCAGTCTCTGCTACGATAAGTAATAACAGTCTCTGCTACGATAGAAGTAAACAGTCTCTGCTACGATAGAAGTAACAGCAGTCTTTGCTACGATAGAAGTAACAACAGTCTCTGCTACGATGAAGTAAACAGTCTCTGCTACGATAAGTATCTGGAAGTAATAACAGTCTCTGCTACGATAGAAGTAACAGCAGTCTCTGCTACGATAGAAGTAACAGCAGTCTCTGCTACGATAGAAGTAATAACAGTCTCTGCTACGATAGAAGTAACAGCAGTCTCTGCTACGATAGAAGTAACAGCAGTCTCTACGATAGATAATCTCATGAATAACAGGTCTGCTAGATAGAAGTAATAATCAGTCTCTGCTACGATAGAATAGTAGTCTCTGCTACGATAGAAGTAATACCAGTCTCTTCTACGATAGAAGTAATAGCAGTCACTACTACAATTTTCATATGAGTGGAGAGTGGGTAGGTAAGGCTGCCTTCCTGAAGATGGCAGAGGGCGGCGGCTTTCTGACACAACAAGGTCAACTTATTATATAGGCAAAAACGTATTTTATTTCCTTTGTCTTATCATTCTTTTCTCTGAGGCTTCTAGAGTCTTCCTTCTCCCTGGATACCCACATAGTATATATATATATATATATATATATATATATATATATATATATATATATATATATATATATATGAATGATTGATGGACTTACCTCAATATGATCACGATGGTCGTGTGAGAGGAGATGGGGCACGTGTGAGCTAAGGAGACCGGGCAAGGGCATCATGGAGGAGGCCAGAGATACCAGGGAACTCATGTCGGGTCCAGGGAACCCATGGGTGTGCCCCAGGGCCGTGCGTAGGATCGGCGTCGGCGATAGCATGGGGTCGGCCATCATGGGATGGCGCTTACGTTTGTGTGGGGGTGAGTCTGGGCACGGGTGGGAGAGGTGGGATACAGGGGGCGCTAGTGAGAGTGTCTGCCGGGGTTCAGAGTCTAGGCTCCCCGGTGTATGCACGTCTCGAGGCTCGTGGCTCTCCCTGTGATCTCGCAAGTGGTCTCGTAAATGTTCCCTTATATCACGGAGGTCGCGGCTCTCTCGGAGGTCTAGTTCGCGGATGTCTCTATGGTCTGGCCGGTGGTCTCTGTGGTCTGAGCGATGATGTGAGCGATGTGGAGGCATTCCTGGCGGTGGTAGAGGGTACAGGGGAGGTGTAGGGGAAGATAGACGGACATGCTCGTGAGCGGAGATAGACGAAGGCGGCGCAGTAGAGGTGGGCGGCTCTGGTCTAGATCGCGGTAGATCCTGGTGGGCGCGGCTGTCCACAGGTGTAGTGGGTGGGCGGGTGGCTTCGTGTGGGGAGGGTGGTCGCCGAGGGGCCGCATCGTTGCCTAACTCCTCCACGAGGCCTTTGACCTTGAGGCTCTCAGCGACCCTCAGGAGGCTCTGCAGGTGGTCGTGCTCCACGTTGACCTCACCTCGGTACATGTACTCTAGAAGGGCGCGCATGTCACACGCCCGCACGTCTTTCAGCACCACGATTGGATGGTTGGCGGCGCGGGCGTTGACGAAGAGCGCCTGGAAGTATGAGGAACATGCGGCTAGAACTAGGCGGTGGGCATGCAGGGTGACACCCTCCTCACAAGCCAGAGTTACGTCGGTGAAGGCCTCCACGTGTAGCAGCTGGTCGAAGGCCGCCAGCAGGTTATTGCGATGGTTGTTCCAGCGTAGGCAGTACTGTGAGCTGCTCCCCATCGTGCCGTACCCTCCCTGTGGAAAACAAAGAGGAAGGTTCATTAGTACAAGGGCAGCTCAACGACACCAGGAGTCATATTCCATTGCTACCAACTCCGTCATGCTTCCGGTGTTGCAACGCGTGCCCTACCCCCATCCCTCCAACACCCCGGTCTATCCCACTCGCACAGAATCCTCCGCCGCTTCCCCCGACACACAAATGTCAAACGTCCAGCTGAAAATATGATGTGATATATATTCACGGGGTTGATGGGCAAGCCAGCAGTGAGCCTCGGGTCAAGTGACAGAAAAAAGCTCCACCAGTGAGCTGGTCATCATATGACTAAGAGCTGCGTCAGAAGACTTTCTCCCATTTCTACTGACTAACACAGACACCACCATCCCCCCCCTCTCTCTAGTATCATACAAACTTTATATCACTCTTGTAATCCCTATTGTTAATTGTCTAAGGCTTTATCTAAGCCTCCTCATAACCCATCCTTCCACCTCACCATTGTCCTAAAATACTACCTCATCTTCGCCCACTCACCTTTGGCAGTTAATCCTTTGCTCTCCTCTGGTGGTTAATCCTAAGTTCGCCTCTGGTAGTTAACAATTCTGAGTTCACATATGTAGAATACTGACAAGTGGCCTCCCTTGAAGAAGTTATCTTAGGTAAGATTCGTCAGGAAACAGGAGAAGTGTTTCTTAACGCGGGTCTTAGTCATATGATGACCCGCCGGTATGACTAAGACCTCGGTCATCTGACAGAGGGAAGGAGGCGCCTTGAGGCTCGTGCAAGAAACTAGTGCTACCCTTCTTCTAACATAAGACTCGATTACCTTCCCTTCCCCAGGCGCTGACACACATGGCACTTCAAGTATAACTCCCCAGGATGAGGATTATCCTTCACGAAGTTGGTGGATATGATAGACATGGTAAATACGAAGCATGAGAAAACGCTGAACCCACATGGGTCATGTAACGCCCAGGGAAGCAGAAGGGTAGAGACGATAGTGCGTGGCCATCTGTGGTCAGTTTACCTGTGAGTGTGTAACAATAAGGCTGGAGTAGCAGTTCCCAGAGAGGTGAAACAATGTAAAATGTCAATGGAGGATGAGTGTACGTCCCAGCACAACACTGCAGTGTTATGGTTCATGAATAAGCAATTATTATCACCGAAATTTATGAATAACATAAGCACGTTGCAAGGCTCGTATCTATTTCTTTTTCAAATCTGATTTTTTTTATGCATTTGCATAATTAGATTTGTAAAGATTCTGCCTGTATGTGGCAAAATTTATTATTATTATTGTTATTATATTAGTATTATTATTCGTAAAGAAGCACTAAACATGTATGAGTCATACAAGAATAGAACAGATATCGCCAAGAAAGTGTCAAGTGTTTGTGCCAAAACGTGAGCCATTGCGCTGACTGCTCTATCTTCACTCACAATAATAATAAACAGCCCCAGATTAAGTCGGCCAACAGAAAGAAAGTTACGATTCGGGACAAATGCTAAAGATCAAAGCCTGGAAAAATCACCTATTACATACATAAACTCTAATACACAGAATTTCACCGTAATGATTCTTTACTTAACTTCTAACGCCTCTTTTTTTTTTACTGTTTCTATATTCAGTAGGCCTACAAAACTACCCAGGCTAAAATCCATTTTCAAGCCTCATTCACCCAGTCCCCATTAAAATGTTCAAAAATCTTTTTTTTTTCCTGCATTGAATGACGCGTGTTCGGAATTTCGATAAGAGGATTACTGCTCGTCATGAGACGAGTTATGACGTGTGGAGGAGCCAGCTAACTACACTGGTGCCTTCTGTGTGTGTGTGTGCTCTCTCCATATATATATACGTATATTGTACACACACACACACACACACACATACACTCAATAGTCAGGTGGTGGAAGCAGGTTAAACATTTTCCTAGTGTGGTACGTGTCGGTGGATATTGATATGCACTGTTTATCATCAGGAAAACGTATAAGTTACGTCAGTTGGCTTATTAATGCGACGCAATCCATCTCACTGTCCTCTATGACACAGTCCGTGTGTCTGTCCTCTATGACATAGCTTGTCCCCCTGTCCTGTATGACACAGCCCGTCTCTCTGTCCTCTATGACACAGCTTGTTCCCCTGTCCTCTGTGACACTGTCCGTGTCTCTGTCCTCTGTGACACAGCTTGTCCCCCTGTCCTGTATGACACAGATTGTTCCCCTGTCCTCTATGACACAGCTTGTCACCCTGTCCTCTATGACACAGCTTGTTCCCCTGTCCTCTATGACACAGCCCGTCTCTATCCTCTATGACACAGCTTGGTCCCCTGTCCTATGTGACACTGTCCGTGTCTCTGTCCTCTGTGACACTGTCCGTGTCTCTGTCCTCTATGACACAGCTTGTCCCCCTGTCATCTATGACACAGCTTGTTCCCCTGTCCTCTATGACACAGCTTGTTCCCCTGTCCTCTATGACACAGCTTGTTCCCCTGTCCTCTATGACACAGCTTGTTCCCCTGTCCTCTATGACACAGCTTGTTCCCCTGTCCTATGTGACACTGTCCGTGTCTCTGTCCTCTATGACACAGCCCGTCTCTCTGTCCTCTATAACACAGCTTGTTCCCCTGTCCTCTGTGACACTGTCCGTGTCTCTGTCCTCTATGACACAGCCCGTCTCTCTGTCCTCTATGACACAGCTTGTTCCCTTGTCCTCTGTGACACTGTCCGTCTCTCTGTCCTCTATGACACAGCTTGTTCCCCTGTCCTCTGTGACACTGTCCGTGTCTCTGTCCTCTATGACACAGTCCGTTTCTCTGTCCTCTGTGACGTAGCCCGTCTCTGTCAATGACGCAGCTTGTCCCCCTGTCCTCTATGACGCAACCCGCCCCTCTGTCCTTTATCTATGCTGAGTGTGCTGTGTAGGTGCTCGGGTGGGCGCACGTGAGGGATGACGTACGTGTGTGTGTAGTTATATGTGTGTGTTATGTGTCTGTTGTGTGTGTGTGTGTGTGTGTGTGTGTTCTCGCTTATTTGCGGTTGCAGGGTTGAGTCTCTGCACCTGGCCCCACCTGATAACTTACCGTTGCCTAGTTTACTACGTCTTATAAGGCCTGGTGTGCCCTACCACACTTATCCTTAACACAGTGTACGAATACTGCTCCCACCACCTCCTCCTCCCGGACGGTCCCCGTCACTCGCTCATGCAAAATACCTTTGACTGTTACTTCTGTTTATCTTTAGCTTCTAACCGCGCTATTTATAAGATTTTCGGGAAAACGCTAAACCCATAGGAATATATAGCGCTCCAACTGTGCTCTTGTGTACCCGTTTTTGGCCTCTCAGACCATTCCTGTGCACCCTATCAGGTCCTCTTGAGAATTTTGTTCTTTTAGTCTCTCCTCAATGCTCATGACCCTTAGCTCTGAGACTAGTACCGTTGTAAATCTCTGCACTTTCTCCAGTTTCTTGAGTTTGCCTTACGAAGTGCAGGTTCAAAGCTGGCCTCGGGGCAGCAATAATAATAATAATGTCATACGGAGTAAAATACATCAAAATATAGCATGGTATTTAAGTCATTAAGTGCTATATTGATCATAATGTAGTTTGGCACTGTCATGCATAAGAGGGATCACCAACAGACGCCTGGCTCTCTTTACGAGGGACCCAGATAAGCACCTCAGATCAGCTCTGATCAGCCGGGCTGTGGTTCATACGTCGGACTGCGTGCGGCCAGCAGTAACAGCCAGGTTCATCAGGCAGTGATCCACTGAGATACCTGGTCTGGGACCAAGAATGGTCCAGGTATCCCCCAGGGACATGTGACCCGGGGCTCAGTGTTGCAGAAACTTGATTTGCAAGTGATCAATGCGTCAGCAAAAGATCACAAGGTTAATAATTTAACATTCAGCTCTCAGTTAAATGTTAACACGATAATCACAGCCTTTACATTAGTTAACATAAGACTCGCGCGCAGATCTTACTCTAAATATTCTCTTCCTCACGTGGAATACACACAAAATTTACAAGTTAAATGTACACATATATACAAGTTTATTCACTTATATTTACAAGGTAAATGTTCTCAGATTTACAGATAACAAGTAGTGTTAAATTTACATGTATTCTAATGTTAAATTTACAAGTATTAACTTTTTTCTCCCGTGTTAAGTTTACAGAGGCAACACGTAGCCAGGACTCCCGTGTTAACTGTAAACTACGCAAAATAACATACTTAACTGATATGGGTTCAAAAAAGTTCAGAATGTTCCGTAACAGCGAGTAATGTGAGAATCATTATACGACAGCTTGCATGGTGTCAGTTTTCAAATAACTGCAAGAAATTTGACTCTAAGTACCCTTAACGCGGATTAATTACATGAAATCATGCAGCCCATCCACATACACACACACGCGCGCGCGCACATGCATACGCAACTAGTTAAGGGGCGGGGCCAGGAGCTGTGCCTCGACCCCTGCAACCACAATTAGTTGAGTATACACACACACACACACACAGAGGGATCAGGGCGAATGGACACATAAACTGAATACTTCAATGAACTAGAAAAATGGAGGTAGGAACGGGTTTCGAGTGAGTGAGGTTATTTAGTGTGGAAGGCAGCGAGTGAGGAGAGTGCTCACCACTCAAGTCTGGCCTCAAGCAAGGCTTCTCTGAGTAGGCCAACATATAAACAAGCATACACACACAAACACACGGAGTCAGGAGCTATGAATCGACACCTGCAACCACATAGAGGTGAATATACATACACGGGGCCAGGAGCTATGACTTGACCATTGCAAGCACATATAGGTGAGAAAACACACACTTCAACAAACTCTTACCTCTCTCAGCTTCATGCCGTCGCCAGGCACACTTGGTGGGTCGGTATAGTAAGCTTCTTTCCCGAAAAGCCAACTATACCAGTTCTTCCCCGTGATCAAGTCAGGGGAATACGCTGGGTTGGCCTCGTAGCCATGCATCAAGATCAACACAAGCCTGTAGCGCACTTCACTAACTGGGTATCGTATGTGATGTAGGGAACGCAAGTTTGATCGCACACATACACTCAGAGTATCAACTTAAACCACAGTCCCACACCACTACGCCAAATCTTCCTAGCACACTCACTGGGCACTGAGAAGTTCACTGGGCAAGTATCCACGGAGGAGGAGGTATCAGGGGTATCGACTACCTCGGGTGCAGGAGCTGCAATGCGCTCGGCCAAGCAAGCTAAGAATGAACCACAGTAAGGGCATGCACTCCGTTTTCTTTTCACACACGTATGCGGGAAGCAACCGGACCCTTCACAAGGGCGGGGTGAGCAATGTGTTGCACAATGAATGACTCAAAATACTCGCCTCCTTGCTAAACTCGTCGCCATAGTTCATTTAACTTAACAATCCTACCATCATCTTCCCATACAAAACAGATGGGTGGATGAAAATAGCGCGCAAGGGAGGAACAGTTAAAGGACAATCTACAAAGAAAGGAGATAAGAGAGACGAAGTTAAACTGAAGAGAGACTACGTCAGCTGACCCCCTCACACACACACACACACACACACACCACACGTGCCGCACGGCTCAGCGGTTTAGCAATAATTCCCGCAACTTTGCAACCACGGGAACGGTTCGCAGAAGTGAAGATCCTGATGTTTGCTGGGGTGCGGGGGAGGCTGCCGCCACCACTCTAGGAAATTGTAGCGAGATGAGGAATAAACTTTCCGGGAACTGACCGCTGGATAAAAACAGCGAGTTGAAGCTAGACGCTATGCGGAAAAATATTAACTCACTTACCTACATATATATATATATATATATATATATATATATATATATATATATATATATATATATATATTATATACACGAATATTAATGTATATAGGAAGTCAAGCAATTAATTGTTCTTACTTAAGTGCTGTGTTATTACGTGCAGTTACTGGAGCAGTGTTATACTGGTGGTTACACTCCATGTTTAGTTATTGTCATGTCATTATTTTTCTTAATAACCAACCTGAATATTCTCTGGAGTGAATTATTATTAATCAATTGTTGTCCAAGGCACTTGTCGATAGAGACTTTGCTTTTATTGTGTGTGTGTGTGTGTGTGTGTGTGTGTGTGTACTCACCTGTGGTCAAGCCTAAGCTTCTTTCCCTACCTTTTAACTGACACTAGGCGGGTTTACTTATTCCTATCCATTCTTAAAGCTGTGCATTAAGTCTGCTTACAACCTCTGACCTTTCTACGACATAAGAATGAATTTCTGTTATCTCTGTGGTTTATTTCCTTCTTCATCTTCGTCTGGGTCCCCTTGTTTTCGCTTCCTGTCCTTCGAAGGATCTTCCTTCGTCGGCTCTCGAGTCCCATAAGCCTGCGGTATATTGTAATTATTTCACTCCTGGATATTCTATTCTCTAGAGTAATCAGGTTTAGTACATTTGATATACCTTTGAAGAGTTTCGAGAGTTTATCTACTCTCTGAGCCCGGCCATGGGCCAGGCTCGTCTGGTGCTTGCCTGGTCAAAAAGGCTGTTGCTGCTGGAGGCCCGCTGCCCCACATATCCATCACAGCCTGGTTGATCTGGCACCTGGTGAAGATACTTGTCCAGTTTCCTCTTGAAGGCTTCTACACTGGTTCCAGCCGTGTTTCTGATATCTTCTGGTAAGATGTTGAATAGTCTGGGACCCCGGATGTTAATACAGTGCTCCCGTATTGTCCCCACCGCACCCCTGCTCCTCACTGGGTTTATTTTACACTTTCTCCCATATCTCTCACTCCAGTATGTTGTTATGGCAGTGTTCAGATTTGGGACCAGGCCCGTGGTAATAGATACCGATAAATTGGTTTAAGAAGACACGTGATCAAACACTAGGACGCTTTCTAATAAATATAGATAAATTAGACACATGTGCAACACTTGGGTATCTTTATTGTGGAAACGTTTCGCCACACAGTGGCTTCATCAGTCCAATAAAAAGAATAGTGAAGGTCAGAAGGAGACTGAGGTAATCAGTCCCTCAGTCAGGAGTCGATGTAATCGGTCCATCAGTCTTGATGAGAATCTAATAAATATGTCCTAGTGTTTGATCACTTTTCTTTTTTAAACCAATATTATAGCTTATCATTTCCCTTAGATCCGGGACCAACCTCGTTGCAAAGCCTCTGCACTTTCTCTAGTTTGTGTGCACGCTTAATCAGGGTCGGACTCCACGCTGCATACTCCAAGATGGGTCTGACACATGCCTATATATGGCTATGAATGACTCGGTTATGGTTCGTCAAAGCTAATCTTAGGTTGGCAAGTCGAACATTTGCTGTAGAAATTACTTGGTTGATGTAAATCTGGTGATGTGATGCACACCAGTTGATGTATTCGATATTATACTCACCTCAACATCCTCCCTAAGTGAGGTTTGCAGCTTTTATCCCTCCCCCCTGACACCCCGCCCCCCGGACTTCACCCCGTTTCCTGTGTGTGTGTGTGTTGTGTTGTGTGTGTACTCACCTAATCTGGGTTGCAGGTCAGATCTCAACTCTAGCTCTCGTCCTCTTGCTGTCCGCTACTGCGTTCTCTGCCCTGCTCCATGAGCTTTATCATACCTTGTCTTAAAACTTGTATGGTTCCTGCCTCCCTATATATTCTCCAGCCATATTCCCTTCCTGACTACTCTTGGTGAAGAATGCTTCCTAACATCCTTGACTCATCTGAGTCTTCAGCTTCAGTGTGTGTTTGTATGTGTGTGTGTGTATGTGATTCATTATTAAACTAAAGCTCTCGTCCACTACTTCCTTTACTTGCACGTTTCGCCCATAAGACTCACCGAGAAGACGTTTGTTTCTTGCACCTTTTCGGCTCCGCTGAATTTCCTTCGCCTGCGCCCCTGCAATATTCCCAGCCCCCAGTGTTCCCTTGTCCTGGTCCC